>OY744617.1:38777630-38805130 GCA_963556255.1 Allolobophora icterica | reverse complement strand
TACTTGTTAATACATGGTTGCAGCTACAATACTTGTTATACCTGTTTTGTGCAATTAACAAATACAACGATAAAATAGTTATCATGAGCAGATTAAAGAACAACCAAATAAGCTTTTAAAATATGCGTTTAATAAGCACTTTATTTCGATACAAATAATGTCACACTTATAATAATAGGTTGGATAGAGTTTACTATCTGTGCAAACCAGAAGCACCTAAACGAATAAGAAGGAAGGTGATGTCACACCAGTCCTTAATAACATAATCGTATGACGTCATCAGATTAAACGCATTGCTATTAATAATCATTTTTTGCAATTAAATATTTTTACATTTATAAAATGGACATAAATAAATAAAGAGCAATACGTGAGCAGGCGGGACCAGTTTCACAAAGAACGGACAGGTTGCAAATCTGAGCTAATCACACCTATCGACTGAAGAATAATAAAGTTTGTTTCAACGACTGTGGGATTTTATATAATCGGGCAATATTTTTAACCACTTTCATTATTTATTAAGCGGTTGGGAAAGACCTACACATAGAAAAACATTTTAAAATATCGCCTACATTTTCCTTTGCTTTCTCATTTACTTCTAACTTATTTCCACAACTATTCGATAACATACACTTGCAGAAATATAGCCAATAGGTTATCTTGTTCCACACCTACCAAGCATCCGTTAGCTACATTTCAGAGGTGTCTAAATAGATCGCTTTAATCGATCGGTAGTAAATCTAGTGTTTAACAACACCTTATGGGTGTCAAGGTCGTTGATATCGACCATATCTTACCTATTGCGACATGTTAAAGGCCAACTCGAAAATTACCAATGGGATGCTGTGTCTCATATCTATATTGCATCGGTTGACGAAGTTTTAACGGTGTCTCAAATAGCCCCCTAACCAAATTGCCGCAAGTGCCATTTTTATATTACATCGTTCGAGAACGTTTTAAAGGTGTCCAAAGAGAGCATATATTTATATGGCATCGTTGAGGATAATTAATCAAAAAGTAATACTAATTAACCAAAATGTTGGTCCGCTGTTGCAGTGGGCTGATCGAGGCCAACTAAGATTTTCCCTGCAGTGGAATTTTTTTCGGAATACTGATAAGGCGTCTCTAGTGGAAAGCAAAGCGGAGGATGGAAACAATTTGTTTCCTTTTCTCAGTCAAATGAAAGTTTTCCGCGATCAACATGGAAAATTCGTGAGCGGTGTAGGTTTGGAATGAAGACATTCTGTATCAAAAGAAAAACCATCAGAAATAGAAACCATGAAAAGAACAATAGCACCAATAATGATAACAACAACGACTGTGGCAAATGCACTAATAATAACAATAACAACAACACTGCCAACAGCAGTGACAACAACAATAATAGTAGCAATAACAACAATAATAATAACAATAACAACAAGAGTAATAAAAACACCAATAATACCAACCATAACAATGATAACATAATAATATTGACGACAACAGCAATGGTAATAGCAACAAAACAGCAACATTTAAAACCTATCGGCTACTGTGTCCCACGGCGTCAAGTCAGAGAGATACGAAGTGAAGATCAATGCTCGGTTGCCAGGAGACGAGGGCAGAAGGGAGCAAAGGAGATGCTGAGGCGGATTCCATCTGGGACGAGACAGAATGGAAGGCCGAGGATAGGATGGATTAGAATAAGAATTCTTGAAATGCTGAGACTTTTATTTGGAGTGGAAAGCCTGCAGGGTAATTAATAACCGAAACTTCGCGAGCGCAATCAGTGCTTTAAATAGTTAGAACTTAATGTATAATTGTTAGATTTGTGTAGATGATTTGTTGAAGTGTGGCCTAAGTCACTACAAGTCATCTCACCTGACTGCGGATGTTGCAGCAGGTTTTTCAGATCAAAGGATCTCACGACATATTTTCGTTGCGTCCAGATTTCTTCGACCTGCTACTAGGCCTACTCAGCAGCATGTCAATCAGATCTATAGAGAAAGTAACGTTAGCAATGTAATGTAAGGTAGTGCAATATAATGTCATGCAAGGTAATTTAATACAATGTAAGGTAATGCAAAGTAATGTCATGTAAGGTAAGTTATTGTAATGTAAGTAATGTTAGTCTCAGATGTTTCTCATCGCCAAACAGCAACTGCGTCGGAGGAGACAAACCCATTGTCAAATGATTTCTATCACACACTGCCCAGCGCCAACAATCGATGTTTGATTAGATGTGGCCCTAATAGTAATAGTAGTAATAATAAGAATATTAATAAAAAAAAAGAATAATAATAATAAGTTAGTATTGGTTAGTAGTAGTAGTAGTAGTAGTAGTAGTAGTAGTAGTAGTAGTAGTAGTAGTAGTAGTAGTAGTAGTAGTAGTAGTAGTAGTAGTAGTTGTAGTAGTAGTAGTAGTATAGTACTAGTAATAATAATAATAATAATAATAATAATAATAATAATATTAATAACAACAATAATTATAGTAACAGTAGCAGTAGTAGCAGTAGTAGCAGTAGTAGTAGTAGTAGTAGTAGTAGTAGTAGTAGTAGTAGTAGTAGTAGTAGTAGTAGTAGTAGTAGTAGTAGTAGTAGTAGTAGTAGTAACAGTAGTACTAGTAGTAAATAATAAAAATAATAGACCTTTCTTGTTGGCCCTTTTCTCGTGGTGCTGTTTGTCCCCATGATAGTTGTCCGCGTAGCAGGAACACTGTTCGCAGTTGCAAACGAAGACTGAGTTCCGGCACAAGAAGCAACTCTGCTGGCACCCGTAACTCTTTGGACAACAACACTCGTACATGGCAGAGCCACCCGACCACGAGCAGGTCCCAGGGAGTGCCAGGCACACCACTAGCGTCAATATCAGTCCTAGTTGATTCATTGTTCCTATCTTCTTATAGGTCAGCTGCAACAGAAAATATCATCCATGAACCATGGTACTGAATTACGTTACGGTAGGGTAATAGAAGGAATGGAAAGGTATTTTATGGGGTAATCCTGGGTTTTAGCGTCGGAAATTATTTACATTGCATGAGCGATGAAAACGTTTCACAGTTAAACTCAAACAAGAAGTTGGAAGATTGATGAAAATATCAATGAAACTAGAAGCCGGATGATCGATTAAAATATTACATAGTTAAAGTCAAACTAGAAGTTGGAAGTGCGATAAAAAATATATCGTTTTAGTGCCGATATTATTCCCGTGTATGACCAATGAAAACATTTTATAGTAAAACTCGAACTAGAAGTTGGAAGATTTATGAAAATATTCACGTAAGTAGAAGCTGGATAATCGATTAAAATATAACTCAAACTAGAAGTTGGATGAACGATGATTATTTATTGTATATTGTATTAGAACGTTTCAATGAAAATAATTTCCGACGGTAAAACCCAGGATTCCCTTTTATGGTAGGTTATGTAATCGAGTTTAATTGTAAGAAGAAAAATGCGACAAAGTTAAGGTAGGATCGACTTCAACGACCGTGGTAGCCACATAAATGTCCCTAGATATCGAAATGAGCAGCGCTCTCATTAGACACCTTTAAAACGGTCCCAAACCATGCTATATATTAATATATAAACACTGTGGCGTTTAGTGTGAATCAAGGTCGGGTCAATAGGACATCGAAGTCAAAACGTTAAAGAGTAAATAATATTGAACCCACGCTAACGGCCTGTCAGCCACAAGATGCCGCTAAATATCGAAAAATGCATAAATGTTTTCTCCTTGGACACCTTTAAAACGGTTTCCATAAAGCTATATAAAAGAAGCCACGAACGGTTTCGTTAATTTCGTTGGACTTGGACAAAAGATAAATAAAAGAGCTGTAATATGCCAAACTAATATCTGGCGACGTCAACAGTCTTTGTTGCTAGAAGATGTCGTTAAACCCTGGATCCATCCATCCAGATAAATAAAAATGAACTGAATTATAGTAATGAAGTTTAAAGACGTTGGCAGATATAAGATGTGGTTAAACAATGGATTACTACTGCGTCGTTAAACAGATCGCGTTTTCGATCTTCAAAAGAACATTATGTAGTCGAACAGTCTATGAATGTTGTTAGCTCCAGATTTATAAACGCCCTCTTTGTTCAGCAACGCCCATTGTCTTTTTACGTCGTTAAATAAATAAATAATAGCGTCAATCCGACGCTATATCAATAATGTGTTAATCGTTTTTAGTAATCTTAATCCCAGGTTGTACTGTGATATGGAGGCCTAAATTCGATAGACTCTTATAGCGCATGCGCAAATGGATTTCCTTCCTTTATCCATCCAGAAAGCAGATGATCTTGCTCGCCTGGCCGACGTCCGGCTATTTAATGCTGTGATGACTAACCCACACGTTCTCTGTCCTTACTTCCCAGAGAGCCGACCCACTCCTTACCTTTTGCGCCCTCGGGCGCATAATTTTTCACTTCCAACTAAGAATGATAAAAACTTTATATCGAGGGTTTTATATTATAATTTGTATGAGTTTCGAAATGAGTTAAAATTAGCTGATAGATTTCTATTTATTATTTTACCTATCTATGATTGTTCCCAATTGCGTTGTGTCAATGAATAAACGAAAATTTGATTTTTGATTTGACGAACGATAAGCAGTGCACAGGATTTTCCCCGATAGACTTCAATGGCCCTAAGATGTCGTTAAACTGTTCGATCCCATCCAGTTGTCAGCACATTGTGCAGCAAATTTCAAATTGTAAGTTTAGGTCAACTTCAGCGGCCCTGGAAATCACGAGATGTAGCTAAACATTCGAAAAAAGCATAGATATCCTTAGACACCTTTAAGATGGTGGACATAGTCTCCATATATAATTACTGACCAAAATTACCGACTGTATGGCTTTTCGACCATCAGCTCTGCGTCAATGACATGCAAAGTCCCGACCAACAAACAATACGAACTTTTAATGAAATCAAGATAAGGAAAGTAGGCCAACATTTGATTTGGATATTAATAAATTAGGTAATTGAAGATCCGATTCTTTAGCAAAACAGTAACTGAATATGGCCATTATTAATTCAACAAATTATCTACATGTAGAATTACACGAATGGTAGCATGGACTGCGAGGAAAACAACGAGTGGGAGTTGGAGACTTAGTAGAAAGGAGTCTATTCGGACTAATCAAGCGGAGAACGAGGAAGAGGGTGACGCTAATTATCTTTGTTATGACACAACGACGTTAGAAGAAGATCAGCCCCTTATGCTAGCTCGGGAAGAAGCCATATGCAAGAAGTGTTAGCGACTTCATTTTTCTTAGCCTCGGCATATAAAGGTGGGTAGCCAGTCCTCTCCCTCACCATCTGAACTTCCCACCGACAGTGTAAGGTCAGTGTACTAATTATAGCTGAGTTGGCTAGAGGGCGCAGGTGGAGCAGAAATCTCCAACGAAATGTCTGCCCTGGCGGGGATTTGAACCTCTGAACTCTCGGTTAACAGTCCAGCACGTTAACCACTACACCATCGTACACCCCAAAGCGTCGTTAACAACCCTTCGTTACCGTTCTTTCCACGAAGCTTTGCGCAAATATTGTTCGACCCTGGAAAGGTGATATTTTAAACTTTCGGAAAAACAAGTCATCTCACCTCTAGTGCAACCTCAGTGCATGTACGCTATAAGAAACTGGTCTACGTTTCCTCGCAGGTAAATAGTTTAGAGTTCGGGAACCTCTTCCGATTCAAAAGACGCCGACTGCGCAGATTCAAGAAGTGTTCGTATACAACGTTGGCAGGAATCCAGCAGGTGGTTTATATAGGCCTACACACATACACACAGCAAGCACGAACACACATGCACACACCAGTGGCTCTCTCTCTCTCTCTCTCTCGTATGACTATCTGCCTAGTCATCCCATACAGATCGGCCCATGACATCAGCACACCCGCCTAAAGCAACAAGTTTCCGTCAATGACGAAGAACTAGCCAGAGCAAACTGCAGAGCGATGATGAAATTTGTGACGCGCTTGCTGTTGCCTTTAGCGTAAACTTTACTCCAACCTACCGACATTCTCCAACTCCCACGAACTCCCTGCTGTGATCTCTTCTGGGAGCCGAGTTTTCTCGTGTTGGGGATCGCTCTGCTGAGAACTAGCCTCGGTGGTAGTCGCGGGGGCGTGTAGGCGCTTTATTCCCAGCGGCCACCAATTATATTATTCTCTTGAAGGCGGATTTACTCACGCTAGCGATTAAACCGACGTTTTGATTGTGTGAACGAAACTGAATGAGATCATTCGCATTCTTTTTCACCTAGTTAGTCAGGCTGTGGGTCAGGAAGTCAAGCAGTGGGCAGTTAATCAGGCATTGGGTTAGTTAATCATTGGTAGATTTACTCTGGGAACCAACGAGACGATGACTTAGAAGTTCCAGAGAGTGGCCAAACTTAAACTAAGAAACATTTAGCGTAGGCCCTACAGTGTCATTTGCTTAACTTTAACTCCAATTTAACCGATAGCAGGAGACAATAGGCCTATGCACATACAATTAGGCTGTGATGATATCCATGCCAGTTCTCCACACGTTAAGAGTTTTTATTTATTTTGCAGGAATTTTCCGCCTCTTGAAAAATGCCGCGCTATAGGCAGCCGACTATTTCGCCTATACCTAAAGACTGCACTGATTAGGGGTTTCAAAACGCTTTGTCTAGGGGTGGTGGTAGGTTGTTGAATACGCACCTGCAGTTAGTCAGGCAGTGGGTCAGTTAGCCAAACACTAGGTCAGTTGGTCAGACAGTGAGTCAGTCAGTTAGTCAGGCAATGGTCTATTAGACAGGCAGTGGGTCAGTTTGTGGGTGGTACTTGTGAGGCGCGGAGGGTAAGTTCACAAGAAGTCTATATCGGTCGACTGTAGAAAGTTGTGGCTGATGTCACGTTTCAATGTTATGTCAGCGCCTATGAATTGGCTGGTGTAGTATTATCGTTTCCATTGTTTGACAACATCTTGTGGCTTCCAGGGCCGTTGACATCGACCTTACGTGACCTTACAGAAAGGTAGGGTCTACAAATTAGCTGATGACGATTAGCACTTAGCTTTAAAGTGGCGCGTTCCCAAAGAAACGGGTGTGTAGTAGTTGCTGTTTAACAACGCTGCCTCATAACAGAAATTATTAAAGCCGCCCTCTTGATCTTATCCACCCTGGCACAACCTGCGCCACTGAACAGTTTTTTCCTTGAAATGGCGCTTTATAAATGTCAGGTTACAATTACAACCGATCATGCTACATTGGTTGCAGCGTACGCCACATGCACTACTGTGCATACGGATTGCTATTCGTCTGCCGACGGTAGCTTATTTCAGATATTTGAATCTCTGGCTAGCTGGTATAGGCCTACATGGGAAACTTCAATGGCGTGGCGCCCATTCAAAAGGCAGCGTTGATGAAGGATCTCACCCGATCAAATCACCGAAGAATGAACAAGGTCGAGGCCACGTGGTCGCTATTTAGAAAAGCGCAGGCCTACATTTACATTTAATATAAAAAAATTTATATAGCGACCATCAGATCTATATGACGTTGCTGTTGGAAGAAATTCTTTCTCCCAATAAGTTCGCTCATTGCGCTGATGGACGCTTGCATGCCCTGGCCCTTTGTCGTGAAACATTTCGTTTAAGAATTAGCCTAATATTCAATTTTAAAGACTGTATTATACGAACATGGGCTATCGTTCATATCTTACTGCCTACACAATGTTAGTGTTGATTGTACGCGCCTCTGAAAGACACGGATGTGATATTTTTAACTGAAGGTTTTGATTAATCTGCATTAACTTAATTTGAATGTAAAACAGTGGCGGCGCCGCCTATGTTTGTGGTACGGCTGTTGCCGTACCACTTTTTAAGGTGGTACGGCAACAACATACTTTTGCCGTACCGCTTTTTGTCTGTTAAAAGCTTCCGTCCCCCAGACCATCTAATTTGCCGTACTACTTTTCAAATCGTGGCGCCGCCACTGCAATGTTAAAAGGTTAAAATCAATGTAAGGGGTCTGCAGTAATTTCCGAAACTCGAACTCTGGTTCAAAAAGCACCGCGCGTGGGCCGCGGGGGTCAGGCGACTTAAAAGTGAACCTACGAAAAATGATCGCCTCTAATAAACCAGACGATGCACGATAACATTTTCATCGTATTTGCTTTTGCCTAATACCCGGGCTCCATTTCCAGCATTTTTCACATTCCGAAATGTAGGATAATCTCTGGGTAAGCAACCTACAAGCAACGCATGGTTTCTCTGTTGTTGATTATTACTACTGCTGCTGCTGCGGCTGCTAATTATTAATTAAGTAATGAGTTATAAAGAAAGAGAGGGCATGGTTAGTATAAGCCATTAGCTCCTCTTGGCTCCTATTCCACAGTACTTGCTGATACATGACTGTAACTGAGATACTTATTTTGTTCAATAAACAACTACAACAACAACATTTATCATGAGCAGATGAAAGAACAACCCAATAAGCTTGTAAAATATGCGTTTAATAAGCACTTTATTTTATATATTTAAATACAAATAATGTCACGCTTATAATAAATAGGTTGAATATCTGTGCAATCCAGTTGCATATCAACGAGTTAGAAGGAAGCCGATGTCACACCAGTCCTTAATGACATAATCGTATGACGTCATCAGATTAAACGCATTGCTGTATATATTCATTGTTTGCAATTAAATATTTTTACATTTATAAAGCGCACTATCAAAATGACGAACATAAATAAATAAAGATCAATACACGCGTTAGCAGGCGGGACCAGTTTCACAGACAAAGGACAGTGGCGAAGAAGTTAAGTTAATCACATATATATATATCGACTGTTTATTTCAAAGACTGTGGGATTTTTAAAGCACCTTCATTATTTACTAATCGGTTGATAAGGACCTACAGTAAGGAACAATTTTAAAATATCGCCTACAACATTTTTTCCTTTTCATTCTCACTTCTTACTTAATTCCACAATTGTTTTTTGATAATATACTCCCTAGCGACCACAGAGTGGCACAGACCAATAAGCCATCGTGTTCCATACCTATATAGCATCAGGCATCGCGTTTTAAAGGGTGTCTAAACAGATCGCTGCAAACAGTAATTTTCAGCGTTTAACATCTTTGGCTTGCCAATAGCTTACCGTTGACCTTACCGACCTGTCACCACTGCAAAAGTTTCTAACCAATTGCCTGCGGCGTCTCAAGTTTATATTGCAGTCATTGCGAACGTTGTAAGGGTGTCTAAAGCGAGCGCTCTAACCAATCGGCCGCCTTTTTCTTATTCTTATATAATATCGTTTGAGAACGTTTTAAAGGTGTCTAATGAAAGCATACATTTATATTGTATTAGTTGAGGATATTACTTTAAAAAAGTAGGGCCCACTATTAATTAACAAAAATGTCGGTCCGCTGTTGTAGTGGGCTAATCGAGGCCAAGTGAGATTTTCCTCTGCAGTGGAATTTTTTCCGAATACAGATAAGGCGTGAAAAGCAAAGCGGAGGATGGAAACAATTTGTTTCCTTTTTTACAGTCAATTGAAAGTTTTCCGCGATCAACATGGAAAGTTCGTGAGCGGTGTAGGTTTGGAATGAAGACATCTGTAGCAAAAGAAAAAAACCACCAGAAATAACAACACTAATAAGAACAATAATACCAGTAATAAAAACAACAACAACGAATGTGGCCAATGATACCAATAATAACAATAACAACAATAACGACAACAGGCCAGTGGTTACCCATGGTGCTAGGCCTTTGGCCTGCTTCTTGCTAATCTTAAAACTGTACTTTTTGAGCATGCTGATGTCGGGAGCACCGCTGAGTTGTTCCCTTGAAGGGGCACTATATAAATCCTGACAATAATAACAATAACAATGGCAACAATAACAACAATATTAACAACCAATCGGCAACCGTGTCCCACGGCGTCAAGTCAGAGGGGTTGTCCTGAGAGATACCAAGTGGAGATCCAGGTCCGATAGCCAGGACCAGAGAGAGAAGAAGACAAGAGTTGGAAAGGCGGAATCCGCCTGGGACGAGAAAGATGCGGAAGGGGAAGGATTGTATGGATCAGGATAAGAATTCTTGAAGAGTTGAGACTTTTATTTCGAGTGGAAAATCTGCAGGGTAATTAATAGCCGACACTTTGCGCGCGTAATAAGTGCTTTAAATAATTAGAACTTAATGTATGATTGGTAGGCCTAGATTTGCGTAGATGATTTATTGCAGTATAGGCCTCTAAAGGTCATCCTACCTGACTGCAGCATCAGGTTTTTCCAATCGAAAGATGTCACGACTTATTTTCGTTGCGTCCAGATTTCTTCGACCCGCTACTACTCAGCAGCATGTCAATCAGATCTATAGACAATGCAAAATTAGGTAAAGTAATGTAAAGTAATGTAAAGTAATGTAAGGTTTTGTAAGGCAAAGTAATGCAATGTAATTCAATTTAAAAGTAAGTTAATGTGAGTTAATGCCATGCAAGGTAATTAAATATGTACGGTAATGTAAGGTGTCATAAGCTAAGGTAGGCCTAATATAACGCAATGTCGTGCAAGGTAAGAAATTGTGAGGTAAGGTATTGTAAGGAGAGGAAAAGCTTTCTCAGACGTTTTTCATCGCCAAACAGCAACTGCTTCGGCGAAACCAACTCATTCGCCGGCGCGTTGTCAAGTGCCTTCCCCTCTCAGAATAACCCTGCGCCATTGATTGATGTTTGATCGTTGAATAGAGGCGCTTCTTAAATGCGTAATAATAATAATAATAATAATAATAATAATAATA
This sequence comes from Allolobophora icterica, assembly GCA_963556255.1. Lineage (NCBI taxonomy): Eukaryota > Metazoa > Annelida > Clitellata > Crassiclitellata > Lumbricidae > Allolobophora > Allolobophora icterica. Next base: position 38,794,363 of record OY744617.1, on the reverse strand, counting down.
ATAATAATAATAATAATAATAATAATAATAATAATAATAATAATAATAATAATAATAATAATAATAATAATAATAATAATAATAATAATAATAATGAGCCAAATCTCGGGAGACCCAAGGGAAACCAGCTATCTGTTCCAGCGCCTGTCCGTTGTAATTCAACGATTCAGCGCAGTCGCCTTCCACAAGCACTTTTGTTCTTCCGAATCTTGACCAGGACGGCCACTCCAGAGTCAACATAATTAATTAGTACGGTATCTTGCACCTGAGGGATCATATATACCTCGGGTAAAAAATAATAATAATAACAACAACAACAACAATTAATAATAATAGCAATAACTACAATAATAATAGACCTTTGTTGTTGGCCTTTTTCTCGTGGTGGTGTTTGTCCCCATAGTTGTCCGCGTAGCATGAACACTGTTCGCAGTTGCAGACGAAGACTGAGTTCCGGCACAAGAAGCAACTCTGCTGGCACCCGTTGCTCTTCGGACAACAACACTCGTACATGGCAGAGCCACCCGACCACGAGCAGGTCCCAGGGAGTGCCAGGCACACCACCAGCGTCAATATCAGTCCTAGTTGATTCATTGTTCCTATCTTCTTATAGGTTAGCTGCAACAGAAAATATTGAATTACACTAAGTTAGGGTAATAGAATGGAAGAAAAGTTAATATAAGGTATTTTGGCGTAGGTTATATAATCACGTTTAATTGTAAGAAGAAGAAAGCGAAGAAGGCAAGGTAGGATTGACTTCAACGGCAATGGAAGCCACATTATGTCCCTAAACATCGAATTAAGCAACGCTCTCATTAGACACCTTTAAAACGGTTTCAAACCACGCTATACAATACATGTATAAATACCAATGTCAATAGATTGAATTGAACGTCAAAGTCAACGGCGTTAAAGAGTAAGTATAATCAACCAACGCCAACCAGCGTCAGCCACAAGATGTCACTAAATATCGAATTATAGTGCAGAACTGTATCTTTAGACACCTTTAAGACGGTTCCCTAAGTTATTATAAAAAGAGCCAAGGCGGCATCGTTAATTCAATTCAACTTGGCGGGTGAAAGATAAATGAAAATTAACTGAACTATATTAATGAACTTTAAAGACGTCGACTGCATTGGTAGCTACAAGATGTCGTTAAACAATGGATTACTTACTACCAGGGACGTAACTTTAGTTTTAAAAGTGGGGGTCCCAATTTCTTACATACATGAAGCAAGGCGGAGACTGCGATCTCTGGGAAGGCAGAATAATAAAATAGGCCTATTGATTGGCATTGTTCAAAAAGTGGGGAGTACAGTACCCCCAGTCCAAAAGTGGGGGTACGGGTACCCCTCGTGCCCCCACAAAATACGCCTATGATTACTACTGTGTCGGTAAATAGTTACAATGATCAGTGTTCACGATCTTCAAAAGAACATTATGTAGTTGAATAATGTTAGCTCCAGATTTATAAACGCCTCGTAGGCCCTCTTTGTTCAGCAATGCCCATCGTCTTTTTACGTCGCTAAGTAAACAAATAAATAATGTTAATCGTCAACGCGAGAGCTGAAGGTTGTACTATGACCTAGAGGCCTACGAACGTTTTTTCCAATCGACCCCACTTCAGAGGCCTTAAGATAAATCAGAAATGACAGAAGTCAGACCGAGTAAATTTCTAGTTGATCAAACTAGGAGTCCGTGCTGTGATGTTGATCTTGTCAGCTATCCATTGTCATAGTTTATATATATGTTTATATAGACCTAATGTGCAAGGCTAGATATGTTGTTCTTACGCCATGTGTTTCTAATATATCATACTCGAAGGGTATATTACATTATATATATATATATATATAAGCAATGTATATATATAAGCAATGTATATATATATATAAAATAAGTGTTTCTACTCTTCTAGTCACAATTATTCTAATAATATCACAGTCAAAGAATAAACAATATATATTGTCTGCGAAAATATATAGTATATATATATATCTATATATATATATATATATGCATTGTCTGCCAAAAGAGCTTGAAGCTCATTTAGTTTTATCCTGGTTTTCCATCGTTATAGTTCATAATCGTAATCGAAATCCTCAATTATCTAGTGCGCCACTTTAAAGCTAAGAGCAAAGCACCAGTTGGGTCTCTCTTGAAGAGGTGCTATAATTTTTATGTACAAATCTGTGAATAAATTGTGTGTGCGTGTGTGTGTGTGTGTGTGTGTGTGTGTGTGTGTGTGTGTGTGTGTGTGTGTGTGTGTGTGTGTGTGTGTGTGTGTGTGTGTGTGTGTGTGTGTGTGTGTGTGTGTGTGTGTGTGTGTGTGTGTGTGTGTGTGTGTGTGTGTGTGTGTGTGTGTGTGTGTGTGTGTGTGTGTGTGTGTGTGTGTGTGTGTGTGTGTGTGTGTGTGTGTGTGTGTGTGTGTGTGTGTGTGTGTGTGTGTGTGTGTGTGTGTGTGTGTGTGTGTGTGTGTGTGTGTGTGTGTGTGTGTGTGTGTGTGTGTGTGTGTGTGTGTGTGTGTGTGTGTGTGTGTGTGTTGGTTTGTGGCCTGATAATATTATAAACTGAAAAGAAAAGCTGCTGGCACTTTCAAACTGTCTGAAAGCATGTCGATTTAGCTTTAAATAAAGCCAAAGAAAAGCTGCTATTTTAAACTGTCGGAAAAGCAAGTAATCTCACCTCTAGTGCAACCTCAGTGCAAGTACGCTGGCACAAACTCGTCTACGTTTTCTCGCAAGTGAAATTTTCAGAGTTCGGGAACTTCTTCCGATTCAAAACACGTCGACTGAGCAAATTCAAGAACTGTTCGTATACAACGTTGGCAGGAATCCAGCAAGCGGTTTATATAGGCCTACTACACACGTACACAGCACGCACGAACACACATGCACACACCAGTCGCTCGCTCTCTCTCGTATGACTATCTGCCTAGTCATCCCATACAGATCGGCCCATGACATCAGCACACCCGCCTAAAGCAACAAGTTCCCGTCAATGACGAAGCACTGGCCAATCAGCCATTCATACCGCAAACTGAGCGAGCGATGATGAAACTTCTGACACCTTTGCTGTGGCCTTTAGAGTAAACTTTGCTCCAACCTACCGACATTCTCCAACTCCCACAAGCTCGCTCCTATGATCTCTTCGGGGGGGCCGAGTTTTCTAGTGTTTGCAATCGCTCTGCAGAGACCTAGCTTCGCTGGTAGTCGCGGGGGCGTGTAGGCGCGTTATTCCGCCAATTACAGACTTCGCGTGAAGGCGGATTTACTCACGCTACCAATTAAACCGACGTTTTGATTGTGTGAACGAAACTGAATGAGCTCATTCGCATTGTTTTTGGGCTAGTTATTCAGGCTGTGGGTCAGAAAGTCAAGCAGTCGGCAGTTAATCAGGCACGGGTCAGTTAATCATTGGTAGATTTACTCTGGGAAGAAGCACGACGATGATTTAGAGGCGGCACGTTCCAGAGAATGACCAAACTTATACATTAAATAGTGAACAGAAATTGTAATTTAGCTTAATTTGGTTCGAGATTTCTGCTCCATCTGAACCCCTAGCCACCTCTGCTATAATTAGTACGCTGATCATACACTGTGAGTGGGAAGATGAAACGGCGAGGGAGAGGACTGGCTACCCACCCTCATAGGCTGAGGCTGAGAGAATGAAATCGCTAACACTTCAGACGCATGTCTGCCTCAGAGGTAGCTTAAGGGACTAGGCCTACTCCTCTTCTTCTTCTTAACTCTAATTTAACAGCGACCAAGAGGACAATGGGACTGAATACAATTAGGCAATAATTATAATTATCCCTGCCAGGTTTCCCACATGGAACCCGTGTTGGGACCCATATGAGAACACGCATCGTAATCGTAATCTCGATATTTCTCGAGATAGAGCTCGTATGGGTTCCATCTAATAGCCATAACAGGGATGGTATTAATCGAAATATTTTTTTATCTAAGTGTTACTTTTTCAATTGTATTATTCATATTGGTGTCATTTGAATTGTGTGGTGCGTTGTGAAACATATTATAAAATGAAAAGTTGAAACTTTGGGACAGAGATATTAGGGGTGGCAAAACGACTGGTCGGGGTGGGGGTGGCAGATTGTTGAATACGCCTCATGCAGTTAGTCAAGACAAGTGGGTCAGTTAGCCAGGCAGTGGGTCAGTTAGCTAGGCAGTGGATCGGTTAGCCAGGCAGTGGGTCAGTTAGCCCAGCAGTCGGTCAGTTAGCCTGGTAGTGGGTCAGTTTGTGGGTGGTTCTTTTGGGGCACGGATGGTAACTTTACAGGAAGTCTATATCAGTCGACTGTGCTGTAACCTGGCACATTGGCACAAGCTGCGCCACTGATCAGCTGTTTCTGGTGTCATGTTTTATTATCGATTCCATTGTTTGACGACATCTTGTGGCTGCCAGGGCCGTTGACGTTGAGCTTACCTGACCTGCTGTAGTCACCAAATTAGCTGATAACGGTTAGCGCTTACCTTTAAAGTGGCGCTTTACAAAAGAAACGGGTGTGTAGGTACTGTTTAACGACGCTGTGTCATAACAGAAATGATTAACACCACCCTCTTGAGTCTTGATCTTATCCACCCTGGCACAACCTGCGCCACTGCTGAGTTGTTTCTTGAAGTGGCGCTTTATAAATGTCAGATTACAATTGCAACCGATGCTACATTGGTTGCAGCGTACGTCACATGCCCCACTGTGCGTGCGGTTTGCCTAACTACGGTAACTTATCTAAGATAACTTATCTCGGGCTATCACGATCCGTATACGGGGACCTTAAATGACGTAACGCCCATTCAAGGGTAGCGGTGGTAAAGGATCTCACCCTATCAATTCATTGAAAATGAACAGGGTCGCGACCATATTGTGGTCGCTATATTATTTTACATTTTACATTTACACTCGAGTACGGCTTGCCAATGTAGGCCCTATGTGCCGGAAGAGTTCTCGCTGGTGTCCTGCATTAGGCAAATATGACGTTTCTTTCTCATCCAATAATTTCGCTCATTTGTGATGCTGCACGCTGGACATGTCATGCCCTTTTTCGTGAAACATTTCGTTTAAAACTTAAAATTCATTTTTAGACTGTATTATACCGAGCATATCACACTGGTTACAAAATGTTAGTGCTGATTGTACGCGCCTCTGAAAGACACGGATGTGATATTTATCATATTTTTAGTCGAAGGTTTTAATTAATCTGCATTAATCCGAATTTAAAATGGTTAAAACCAGTAGCCTATAGGGCATAATGGGTCTGCAGTAATCTAGGATGAGCCTAATCAAATGTCGAGGTGTTTCATTATTATTTAGCTCATTATTAACACAGTATAAATAATTACTTAATTATTTATACTGTGTTATTAATAAGATCGTGTCAGCTTTGGTCATTATTAAGAAATGCGTTATAAAAATTTGATTTATTAGTTATGCGTGTCAAATCAGAAAAGCGTTTGAGCTAAGCGCTTAAATTCTCACTTATTTATCCGGATAATAATTGCTGTAAGCGCTCATAGTTATGAAGCTGTGTAAGATAATATTTTGCTTCTTCTCTGATGTTTAAAAACCGAATGCTGTTAATTTTTCGTTACATTCAGATCGAATATATTTAGAGTTGAATTTTAATTAAAAAGTCATTGTATTAATGTATGGCCGTTTTAAGGCCGTTTTGATAGCAAATTCAAACCAAGTTAAGGTGCGTACTTATTAGCAGACTGCGTCTTGTCCTGACTTTCTCAAATCATTTCAAATCGATGTCTGAAAATCTTCTGTAGAATTTTTAAATTTGAGACTTTGATAAAGATCTACTGAGGTGGTTAAAATTGAATTTTTTAAATACGTATTTAACAGAGGCCACTGCACGTAGTGCTTTCCGGGTAATTTATTTTATAAAGAAACATGAATCAGTAAGAAACAAAAGCTGCTTTGGAGGTAGACCTATTTGGTTAGTTCCCTTCTTGAGTTGAATAGCTTTTCGAAAAGTCGTTTGTTATGACAAACTCATTGTAAATAACAACTTCTTTTGCGATATTGTAATTTTTAACGCATTATAAAACTACTGCTACATCCCTTCCGTAAAAGTAAATCTGTATTTTTCATTTTGGACGATGAAATGATAGGCTTTAATGGACGAATAATAATTATTATTGGGGACGCTTAAACGATAGATTAGCTAAACCGATTCAAATGGAATATAAACAAAGAATCCATTTGAAAAGTGCTGGGAAATAAATGAGTAAGCCTAACTAATCCATTAGTTGTATCAATGCTAAAAAATTGCTTTTCCATTGAATACATTCGTATCATCATTATAAATTTATTCTAAACCTGTCAGCTTTGTATAGCCCCAATGTACACGTAATTTGCTAGCAGACAGATGAAAGTTTTGTATCATTCGACTGTCACTGCATATATTCTCAAGAAATAAGCAAAATCGGTGTATATATATACACCTATATATATAGGAAATATTTAACTTTGAAATAATATATAAAATAATATATATATATATATATTATAAAAAGATGTTACACCAAATAGGTGCATATATAGAAAGTTGTTATACTTACTTACTTTTCTTATTTCTTGAGAATTTCATAGAGGAAATATTTAACTTTGAAATAATATATCAATTTTAAAATCAGGTATTATTGGTGGAGTACAACAATATGTCTTTCATTAGGTTTCTCTTGGAAAGTGATTTGCTATCTAATGCCGTTGACTAAGTTCGTCATGCCTTTCAAGAAAAGGAAACCACCGGGTGAGTAGGCCATTTTGAACACGTTACCCCTTCTCCTTGTTACCTCTTCTCCTATGAATTATTAATCGTTAAATATAAGTTCAGTGGTGTCGATGTCTAATGCACAAGGCATTATAACTGTAACCTGTAACTTCGATTGCAGGGAGTCTAATGCACAATGCATTATAAATGTAACCTGTAACTTCGATCGCATGGGAGTCTAATGCACAAGGCATTATAACTGTAACCTGTAACTTCGATTGCAGGGAGTCTAATGCACAATGCATTATAAATGTAACCTGTAACTTCGATCGCATGGGAGTCTAATGCACAAGGCATTATAACTGTAACCTGTAACTTCGATCGCACGTGAGTCTAATGCACAAGGCATTATAACTGCAACAGGTCTGTAACTTCGATCGCATGGGAGTCTAATGCACAAGGCATTATAACTGTAACCTGTAACTTCGATCGCACGCGAGTCTAATGCACAAGGCATTATAACTGCAACAGGTCTGTAACTTCGATCGCATGGGAGTCTAATGCACAAGGCATTATAACTGCAACAGGTCTGTAACTTCGATCGCATGGGAGTCTAATGCACAAGGCATTATAACTGCAACAGGTCTGTAACTTCGATCGCATGGGAGTCTAATGCACAAGGCATTATAACTGCAACAGGTCTGTAACTTCGATCGCATGGGAGTCTAATGCACAAGGCATTATAACTGTTATCTGTAACTTTGATCGTACTGGAGTGCAATGCACAAGGCATTTTAATTGTTATCTGTAACTTTGATCTCATGGGAGTCTAATGCACAATGCATTATAACTGTTATCTGTAACTTTGATCGTACTGGAGTGCAATGCACAAGGCATTTTAATTGTTATCTGTAACTTCTATCACACGGATGCCTAATACACAAGGCACCAACCAATGGCACACCAAAAGCAAGCCGTAATCAGGTCAATACCCAGAAGATCAGTCCGTAAGACAGAGAGGCAGCCTATGGTGGATTAGCAATGTGAAAGAGGTAAGATTTAAGCTGAGAACGAAATGAAAATGACCTAAGTGAGGAACAGAGAGTGTAATGCTGAAGATGATGTCTTCTGTAAGTATATTCTTTATCAGCCAATTGCTAATCGCAATTTCGTGTGCAGACATCTAATAAACACAGTTAAATGTATATAACATCCTACCAATAAATGTTTTGAGCATCAGGCTGTAGGCTGGGGGATTATACCGTGATGGACGCGCCCATCCCACAGCTTCCCTATATGGTGCTGGTTTTAATCGATATAAAATCACTTGGCAACAGCCGATGGCGCACCAGAACAAGGTCGTAATGAGAATGATGACTGTGTGTCCAGAGGTCAATGACCTGACCTCGATTTTGTAGTTCTAAGAAACTGAGGCCTATGATGCATAAGCTATGCTCGGATTCATTGCTCAAGTTTATTACTTGCAGTTGTTCCATACCAGTCATGTCTGCAAACTACAGCCATTACCAATGTTATCAGACATAAACTGTCCAGCAATGAACACAGCCACTGTGCCATGGCCCGTATTATACTACTGTGGCCCTTATTATTATTACTGTTATTACGTGTTTATTGAGCGCCACCAGGGGCGTCTACACCATAGAAACCTTGGAGCAAATGCTCCATCCAAGAAATAGGGGGGGGGAGATCTATCAGTGTGTGTCACCATTTTAGGGGGGGAGGAACGGGAAGGGGGGAAGAAGAGGGGGAAAAGGGACGTTGCTCCAATGACTTAGGGGGAGGATAGACGCCCCTGAGGGCCACTATCTAATGACCAAGCATCAATCGATGGCGCTAAGCTACTGTGGGTGTTGGAATTGCTCATGGTCCCTACACAGTAACCATCTCAGAGGAGGAGGCTTGAACCAATGCTCTCTTGGTTACAAGGCAAGTGCTCTAACCAATCGGCTACCGTGTCCCACAGCCAGGCATTACTCTGGCCATTTGAAGTATTTATACAAAACTGTCTGACAGCAGACTTACTGACAGAGAGAATATGTGCTGTAACAACTGTTCTAGAAGAAGCAGCTGAATTACCATTCTACAACTTATTTGATAGTTGCACCTTATAATCAAGTTATTTGATAGTTACACCTTGTAATAGCCTTGTAGTCAACTTATTTGATAGTTACATCTTGTAGTCAACCTTGTAATCAAGTTATTTGATATTTACACCTTGTAGTCAACCTTGTAATCAACTTATTTGATAGTTACACCTTGTAGTCAACCTTGTAATCAACTTATTTGATAGTTGCACCTTTCTGAGTGTCTGCAAGGGGTTTACATCGTAATTGATAAAAACTGCATATGAGACTGCACTACGTTGGCCGAGAAATGTTACTAAAGCTGGTTGAATGAGTGGGTGAACTGGTGATTCATTTTGTTTTCAGAAACTGAAAGAAAAATCAGAGTAAATGACGAACACTACAATGCTTCATATGGATATGCTGTAAGTCTTTGAAATGTCTTCTGCCAGTTACTGACGAGTAGTTTTTTTATTGTATGCAGTGCTTTTATTTTTTTATATTATCTAACATGGTGTTATTAAGATACAATGTCGCTGCATTTATTGCTGCTTTCCTTCCAAAGTTCAGAAGTGCACACACGACCGTATGACATAACATCGATTGGGCTGAGCGACTGTGAGTTGCTCAAGGTCCCTCAACAGCAACCACTTTGGGGAGATTCGAACCATTATTGTGCTCGTTAAGGCTGAGCTATCTATCCAAAAGGTTACCATACCGTACATTTCAATTGGCTACTGTATACGAAAATTCTGGACCTGGTGCCAAGTTACAGGATTCTGTGGCGCTGTGAAATGTAAAGTTGGGAGGAGCATTACTATAATAAGACAAAGTTCTGTTCTGTTTCTCGTGTTTTTATCTGTTGCGAATGACGTTGCTCTGTGAAGGGGGATCACCGGGAACCACCCAGCATCTAATTCCACGGAAGTTGCCAGGAACATCGGCAGAATCAACCTTTTAACCCGAGGGAAACTGGAAAATTGCAAAGGCGTGGTGACACGAGCAGAGGCAAAACAAACAACATTTCCACTCCCTGATTTCACGGGTGTGGTTGACCGTGCCTTGCCCTTGAGCCAATATAAACATTTCCGTGCAGTGTCTTGTACCAGGGAAGATATCTGGGTCTGCCTAATTGAAATATCCAGAGATTGGTAGATAGGCTGTGGGTGTGTTGCTTATCCGCCCCGCATGTGCACCGGTTTATCGTAAGTGATTATCAGTATTTAAGGCCATGTTATGACTTCCAGGGCTGAGGGCAATAACCTTACTCTAGAGTCTAGATGACTCTCAAGAACCACATCTCCTGTGCTCCAAGCAGGTTAAATAGACTTGCCCATGTTGTTTAGTTGCACTGGGTAATATTCCACGATCACTCGAAGTAAGTAACAACGGGGTATTCATGTTGCTTGCTGTTTACTTGGAGTGGAGCAACAAGTACCCCTTACCAACTACTATACTTGTTACTTGGAGTGAAGCAACAATGGAGCGGGTGTTACTTGGGGTAGCAACAAGTACCCCTTGCCGATTAGTATACTTGTTACTTGGAGTGGAGCAAAAGTGGAGTGGGTGTTGCTTTGGGTGAAGCAACAAGTACCCCTTGCGGACTAGTATACTTGTTACTTGGAGTGAAGCAACAATGGAGTGGGTGTTGCTTGGGGTGAATCAACGAGTATACTATGCCCCTGGGCATGTTCTACTTGTAGCTTACTCGGAGTGAGCATAGAATACAGGCTTTGGTGGAGACCGATAATAGTGCCAACTGGTTTATGGCATGGGTGGGAGGTAGGGCACGGGGTGCCAGATGCCACCTAATGCGGTTCTGGTGACTGTAGCGCGTTCCATATCAATGTTTGGGGAGAGGGCTTTCACGGGTCGTGAATCACAGTATCACTGGAATCGTTCTAGGTTAATGCCATTTGATGTGGTGCGGCCTGAGTCAGTTAGTTGCGGGGCTATTCCAGCTTTACCTTTCGAACGCTTATTAGAAACAGGCCAGAGTCCTTTAAGAGTCTTTGAGTGGATGTTGTATTTGGAATGGCCAGTGGTAGTGTCTGCCAGGGTCGTGCTGGGCAGTTAGTTGAGGTCAGTCATAGAAATGATTGCGCATACCAAGTGTTCCAGTCAGCGGACAGGCGCAGGTTGAAAGAAGCTCCGTACACGTGTGTTTGCTCATCATGTGCGATCAAAGCATGATGTGTCTTAGTGGGTATGTAATTTATGTATGTATGTATGTATGTATGTATGTATGTATACTATGTGTGTATGTATGTATGTATGTATGTATGTATGTATGTATGTATGTATGTATGTATGTATGTATGTATGTGTGTATGCATATGTGTATGTATGTGTGTATATGCATATATGTATGTATGTGTGTGTATGTATGTATGTATGTATGTGTACATGCATATATGTATGTATGTGTGTGTATGTATGTATGTATGTATGTATGTATGTATGTATGTATGCATGTATGCATTTATGTGTGTGTGTGTGTGTGTGTGTGTGGCTATGTGAGGCATTTAACCTAACATAAAACAGCAACCTGGGTATAAAGTAGTTCAGAAGACATGTGATTGTAATTGAACATTTGTAACAGCACCACTGAAAGTCACTGCGATCACTAACAAATAAAATGGACTTCAGGCGTTTCCGGAATAGCGGAAGAGAAAGGCTGAGGAGCTAAAGCCGCTATTCCTTGGGAGACGGTTACTACTAGAGGGACCAACATAGGCATTGGTGTAATCGGTGTTAGAACCAAGTGCTGCAGGTTAACTTGGGACGCTTAATAGCCCAGTTAAACAAAAATGCGTATTAACAAATGACTAGAATGTTACTTGGGCCGAGTTAACAGAAGTAGTGCGAATGTTCAGAGGAAGACTGTTCCAAATGGAGGGACCTATTCAGGACAGTGCGTGGTGTTCTCGCGCTGATGTATAGAAGCTATAGAAACCTAGTAATAATACAATACACAGGCAGCCGAGCCGAGTGGGTTGCATAAATAGTGGTTTTTAAAACAAGCCAGGTTGGAATTTTCCGAACTGCAGGCCCTTGTGACGTATGCCTATTTATAGATTTGAGAGACTTTGATAATGCAAGTACAAGAATGGGTTGTAAAGCAAACGACATTGGAATTTTCCTAAATTAGAACCCATGCAGAGACTCTTCCAGGGGCGTAACTTTAGTCTAAAAAGTGGGGGGTACCAATACTTTGGTATAAAAAGTGGGGGTACCAATTTCTTCTCCACTTTAGCTTTTCGCATGGTGCCCATTTTGAACATATTCCCTGCCAGTATTCTCATTAATTTTGGATCTCGGTTTACCTGTGTATCTAAGTAAAAAGTGGGGGTACAGTACCCCCCAGTCCAAAAAGTGGGGGGTACGGGTACCCCTCGTACCCCCCACAAATTACGCATATGGACTCTTCCATTCTCTGTATATGTAATTTTAATTGCAAATTTATATAGCGCCACTTCAAGAGAGACTCATCAGAGGCGCTCTTGACCTAACACAATGAAACCACCATTGAACAGAATGCTCTTCAAGACCTTGCTGAAAAGAGTCAAAGAGAGGTTGAGGTGTTCCTGTTGTAGCTTGATAGCGAGTTAATCTTAGTATGAAGCGAGGAAGTATGTTCGCTAGAGGCCAGAATGACTTCATGCAAAGGTCAGGATAAAAGGCGAATCCTGGCTAAGTAGCCTACTAATGTTAATGGTAAATTACACTGCATGGTGTAACATCACATTCTATCACATTGTATACATTTTATTATAAGTACATTTGTATCACCAAAATAACACATGATGTTCTATGCATTTTTATGTGATAGTAATACAGAACAATACACAGGCACTTTCTTTTCACAGTTCATAAGTGCACACACAACCAAACGAAAGAACATCGATGGCGCTGTGCAATTATGCGTGAAGGACTTGCCCAAGGTCCCCTTACACAGTGAAACCTTAGTGGATATCGAACCCCTACTCTCTGCGTTACAGGCTGATCACTGTAACCAATCGGGTACAGTACTATAGTCGTTAGTTTATGATAAAAAATTACTTTGTTTTTGTAATCCTAATAATTAATAGCAGTTGTTGATTGTTTAATTACTTATGCAGGACAATTGTATTACGACCGCCAAGTACAACCTGTTTACGTTCATACCGAAGAATCTGTTCGAACAGTTCCAGCGTGTCGCCAACACGTATTTTCTCATGCTTCTCGTTCTCCAGGTTCGTTTCTTTCCTCACAACCTTAATAGATTTGGCTTTGAATTGTTTCTAAAGACATGTATGACTAGTTAGCTTAGCATGTGTAAGTGGCTTTTGTAATGCTATTCAACCAGTGGATCGTGCATGGGCGGCGATCGTGGGGGGGAGGGGGACATGCCCCCACCTTTAAGATTGGGGGGACACGCCATACATTTGTCCCCCCAAATTTTGAAGAAACACCAAAAAAGGCGGAGATATCTAATTGAGCGTGAGGGTTTTTGCTGCCTTTTTGACCAGATGAGGTAAAAATTCAATTTTTGAGCAAGAAGTGTCCCCGGAAAATTCTCAGAAACAAGAAATTGGTAAAAAAAAGATTATTTTTGGGAGACCCGAAGAAAGTAGTAAAAAGAGGTGAATGACTAAAAAAAAGTCAGCAACTTTTTTGGAGATGAATTTGTAGAAGAGTCATCAAGTTTTTGTGGATAGATGAATTCATAAAAAGTAAAAAAAAATTTGGGGGGACATGAATTCCTAAAATAAGGTCATCGACCAGACCATGGCCGACTTTGTCCCTCCCCACATCTCAGACAAGATCGCCGCCACTGGGATCGTGGTCTCATTTGGTCATGTCGGGAGCAGCTCTGATGATTTGTCTTTAAGAGGCGCTATATAAATCAACAATTACGATTACAGATGCATAATCATGTATATCTTATGGAATGACTTCTATGGAGCGATTACAATGCACATGGCATCAATCTTTGGTTGTTGAAGTAAAGCCACAGAAGTAAACAAATTACCTTTTAAGAACTTACTTACTTTAAGTGACTGCCTTGTGTTGGCCTGTGTATTTGTTAGTTTAAAAAGTGTATAGTTTAAAAAGTGTATTTGTTAGTTTAAAAAGTGTATAGTTTAAAAAGTGTATTTATTAGTTTAAAAAAGTCCTTTGGTTAGTCTAAAAAGTGTATATATATTAGCTTTAAAAAGTGTATATATTAGTTTTGAAAAGTGTATATATTAGTTTTAAAAAGTGTATGCATTAGTTTTAAAAAGTGTATGCATTAGTTTTAAAAAGTGTATTTTATTAGTTTTAAAAAGTGTATAAAATTTATTAGTTACAAAATTTATTAATTTAAAAGTGTATTAAATTAAATTAATAAATTTGATTAATTTATAAACAGTGTTAATCTGCGAGTAATGTTTGTGCAGCTCGTACCGGAAATAACGTCAGTTAACCCTCTGACTACTGTCTTTCCACTTGTCACCGTTCTAAGTATCAGTGCTCTCAAAGATGCCATTGATGACATAGTGAGTATAGTCTTTTATTCATTAATTCCACCGTTCATTCATTCATTCATTAATTCCACCGTTCATTCATTCATTCATTTATTAATTCATTCATCCCACCGTTCATTCATCCCACCATTTATTCATTCATTCATCCCACCGTTCATTCATCCCACCATTTATTCATTCATTCATCCCACCGTTCATTCATCCCACCATTTATTCATTCATTCATCCCACCGTTCATTCATCCCACCATTTATTCATACATTCATCCCACCGTTCATTCATCCCACCATTTATTCATTCATTCATCCCACCGTTCATTCATCCCACCATTTATTCATTCATTCATCCCACCGTTCATTCATCCCACCATTTATTCATTCATTCATCCCACCGTTCATTCATCCCACCATTTATTCATTCATTCATCCCACCGTTCATTCATCCCACCATTTATTCATTCATTCATCCCACCGTTCATTCATCCCACCATTTATTCATTCATTCATCCAACAGTTCCTTCATCCCACCATTTATTCATTCATTCATCCCACCGTTCATTCATCCCACCATTTATTCATTCATTCATCCCACCGTTCATTCATCCCACCATTTATTCATACATTCATCCCACCATTCATTCATCCCACCATTTATTCATTCATTCATCCCACCGTTCATTCATCCCACCATTTATTCATACATTCATTCATCCAACAGTTCATTCATTCATTCATTCATTCATGTTGTTGACAGCAACGACACTCGAGCGACAGGGAAATTAACAACCGCGTGGCGTGGCGACTTCACGATGGCAAACTGTGTCAAGAGCGATGGAAGAAGGTTGTCGTTGGAAATATCATCTGCTTGAGAAGTGGAGACTTTGTAACGGTAAACAAGGAAAATTTAAAAGAAGTTACATTTGACTGAGAGAATTTTATTTGCAATTTTTTTTATAAGGTTGGTGTACCAAGTCATTTTTTTATTAGGTAAAGCCTGTGGAAGATTTTGCCAATATCCGTAATCGTAAACTCAAAATTTCTAAAGCACTATAAAGGTGTAGAGCACCAGCTTATTCATAAGCAGTTCGAAAGAGGTAAGTTTTAGGTTGACAAGGAATTGACACAAGTGATAGAGCAGAGTGAACAGACACAGAGAGATTTCCAAAAAGTAGGTCCAGCAACCGAAAAAGCTCGTTAACAAAGAACAGTTCTTGATTTAGGTATGACCAGACAAAGCTAGTGATTATGACGTTGTTGAAATCTTCGGATGTCATTAGATTTACGATCTGGTGCCAAATCTTGATCGAGCTATTGTTCATCAACTATTGATCAGCTATTGTTCGGGGCGTGGTGGCTCAGTGGTAAGTTCGGCGCCTTGTGACCGGAGGGATGCAGGTTCGAATCCCACTCTAGCCGCTGCGTACGGACCTTGGGCAAGTCCTTCACTCGCAATTGCTCGTGGCGCTTCGGCGTGAAAATTCCGGTACAGTATCAAATGCTGTAGTCGGGAGCGCCTCTGAGTAGTAGTTGACTTCGAGAGGCGCTATAGAAATATCCAGAATAGAATAGAATAGAATAGAATAGAATCAAAAGCTAAAGATTCTATGTTGTTCTTTATAGGCAGATCTGCTGCTTCTGTCCACAAATCAGCCAAGCAGTCTGGCTTTTATTGAGACGGCTGAGCTGGATGGGTGAGCATCAACTCGGAGACTTGGTTACCTCTGTGATTACCCTATTTTGAGGGGATGATTTGGATTACCCTACAGTTATACCTCTATGATTATCCTATTTTGAACAGCGATGGGCTGCATTCAGTCAAACAGTATTAATAATAATAATAATAATAATAATAATATTTTTATTATTGTTATTATTATAATAATGATAACAGTATAATAATAATATTATTATTAATTATTATAATAATAATAATATTATTATTATTATAATTATTATTATATTATATATTTTTATTATTATTATTATTATCGAGTGTCGTTGCTGTCATAAACATGAATTAATTAATTAATGAATGGTGGGATTAATGAATTATTATTATTATTATTATTATTGTTATTAGTTATTTGCCCCAAGGTACAAATGATTCCTCGGGGACTTAGATGTTAATCTGTTAATATGTTATTTCAAGAGGTTTTGTTCGGTCTAGCATTCATTGAGGTGAATGTTATAGATAGGCCTCATCCTCCGCGAGGTCATTGAATGTACCATTGAATACGACGGCATTATAGCGTTGAATACAAATGGGAAGGCCCTGGAAAAGAAAGACGCCATTATTATTATTATTATTAAATATTATTATTATTATTTTTTTTAAATTGCTATACCTCTATGATTGCTAAATTGCTAAATTTTTGTTCGCCCGAGGTAAAAAGAATCCCTC
>OY744617.1:38682630-38772630 GCA_963556255.1 Allolobophora icterica | reverse complement strand
TATATGTTTATCAGGGCTGTAGTCGAGGGTATACGCGGGTATACAGCGTATACTCACCTCTAGAGACCGTATACTCACCTCACAAAATATTTTTATTTATTTATATTAAAATTCTGTAGCGTATACTCACCTTTAATTTGTTTAGGAAAACTAACCGGTAGCGTGTACTCACCTCTAATTTTACCACTACAGCCCTGATGTTTATATGTATATATGTATATATGTATGTATGATATATATGTGTGAAATATAGGAATGCCGGACAGTTACCCCCTGGACAATTTGGTAAACGGACACTTACCCCCTGGACATTTTCCCCCCGGACAATTTCCCCCCGGACAATTTCCCCCCGGACAATTTCCCCCCCATACTAGGACATTTTCCCCCCAGTGCAACATACACAAAACTTTCTGTTTTAATGATTAAAACATACATACATACATACGTAGTACATGCATAAATGTATACATGTATACATACATGCATACATACATGCATGCATACATAGTTACATGCATACGTACATACATACATACATGTATACATACATGCATACATACATACATACTTACATACATACATACATGCATGCATACATACATATATACATACATACTTACATACATACTTACATACATACTTACATACATACATACATGCATGCATACATACATATATACATACATACTTACATACATACTTACATACATACATGCAGGCATACATACATACATATATACATACATACTTACATGCATGCATACATGCATACATACATGCATACATAGATGCATATATACACATATACATACATACATACATACATAAATCCACAGAGGGGGAATTTGTCCGGGGGGAAAATGACCTACCTAGAATCGGGGGGAAGTGTCCGGGGGTAACTGTCCGGGAATATGTCCGGGGAATATGTGCACGGGGTAACTGTCCGGCATTCATTTGCAACACAGGTACACATGGTTAGCGAGGGAACGGACATTATCCCCCGGACAAAAGCCCCCGGACAAAAGCCCCGGACAAAAGCCCCCCGGACAGAATCCCCGATTTTGAATGCCGGACAGTTACCCTCTGGACATATTCCCCGGACATATTCCCCCCGGACAGTTACCCCCCGGACACTTTCCCCCCCGATTCTAGGTAGGTCATTTTCCCCCCCGGACAAATTCCCCCCTTTGTGGATTTATGTATGTATGTATGTATATGTGTATATATGCATGTATATATGCATGTATGTATGGAAGTATGTATGCATGTATGTAAGTATGTACGTATATATGTATGTATGCATGTATATATGCATGCATGTAAGTATGTATGTAAGTATGTGTGTATATATGTATGCATGCATGTATGTAAGTATGTATGTAAGTATGTATGTATATATGTATGCATGTATGTATGCATGCATGTAAGTATGTATGTAGGTATGCATATATGTATGATTGCATGTATGTTTCCATCTATGTAAGCATGTATGCAAGTATGTATGCATGCATATAGGTATGCATGCATGTAAGTATGTATGTAAGTATGTATGCAAGCACGTATGCAAGCATGTATGCATGCATGTATGCATGTAACTATGTATGCATTTATGTAACTATGTATGCATGTATGTATGTAATGTATGTTTTGATCATTAAAACAGAAAGCTTTGTGTATGTTGCACTGGGGGGGAAATGTCCTAGTATGGGGGGAAATTGTCCGGGGGGAAACTGTCCGGGGGGGAACTGTCCGGGGGGAATATGTCCAGGGGGGTAAGTGTCCGTTTACCCCCGATTTTAGCTAGGACGAAATCCCCCCGGACAAAATCCCCCTCTGTGTGATAAGCCTATTTCTACATTTAATTGAGAAATTTTACTAGCCCTGTTGCCCTCGTGTCAGCTTGTTAATGTTGTAAACGTATAGACTAGTGTCATTCAGGTGTAAAAATAAGACTTGCAACATTTGCAACACAGGTACACATGGTTAGCGTGTTCCGGAATTTCGTGTTTTGGGCCTTTCCGTAAATATGAGTGATATATGCAAGGTATAAGGTTAGAGTGCAGAAAAGCCAGACAATTTATTATCGATTTCTGGTAGACCTTAATACTGTAGCTTGTAAGGCTAGACACAGACAGACAGACAGACAGACAGACAGACAGACAGACAGACAGACAGACAGACAGACAGACAGACAGACAGACAGACAGACAGACAGACAGAAGGCAGACAGACAGTAAGACACAAAGGTCATTCGCCTTCAGTCATTTGGAATCAATTAATGCAATGCCCTTCCTCGTCCGTTTGTAACCTATTTGCAACACAGGTACACATGGTTGGCGTGTTCCGGAATTTCGTGTTTTGGGCCTTTCCGTAAATATGAGTGATATATGGAATGTATAAGGTTAGGCTGCAGAAAAGCCAGACAATTTAAAATCAATTTCTGGTTGACACCAATACTTCGACTTGTAAGGCGAGACACAGACAGACAGACAGGCAGACAGACAGACAGAGACACAGAGGTTTATCGCCTTCAGGCAATTGGAATCAATACTGTGCCCTTACTCGTCCGTTTGTAATCTATTTGCAACACAGGTAGTCATCGTTAGCGTGTTCCGGGTTTTCATGTTTTGGACCATTCCGTAAATATGAGTGATATATGGAAGGTATAAGGTTAGGCTGCAGAAAAGCCAGACAATTTAAAATCAATTTCTGGTTGACACTAATACTTCGACTTGTAAGGCGAGACACAGACAGACAGACAGACAGACAGAGACACAGAGGTTTATCGCCTTCAGCCAATTGGAATCAATACTGTGCCCTTACTCGTCCGTTTGTAATGTATTTGCAACACAGGTAGTCATCTTTAGCGTGTTCCGGGTTTTCATGTTTTGAACCATTCCGTAAATATGAGTGATATATGGAAGGTATAAGGTTAGGCTGCAGAAAAGCCAGACAATTTAAAATCAATTTCTGGTTGACACTAATACTTCGACTTGTAAGGCGAGACACAGACAGACAGACAGACAGACAGACAGACAGACAGACAGACAGACAGACAGACAGAGACACAGAGGTTTATCGCCTTCAGCCAATTGGAATCAATACTGTGCCCTTACTCGTCCGTTTGTAATGTATTTGCAACACAGGTAGTCATCGTTAGCGTGTTCCGGGTATTCATGTTTTGGACCATTCCGTAAATATGAGTGATATATGGAAGGTATAAGGTTAGGCTGCAGAAAAGCCAGACAATTTAAAATCAATTTCTGGTTGACACTAATACTTCGACTTGTAAGGCGAGACACAGACAGACAGACAGACAGACAGACAGAGACACAGAGGTTTATCGCCTTCAGCCAATTGGAATCAATACTGTGCCCTTACTCGTCCGTTTGTAATGTATTTGCAACACAGGTAGTCATCTTTAGCGTGTTCCGGGTTTTCATGTTTTGAACCATTCCGTAAATATGAGTGATATATGGAAGGTATAAGGTTAGGCTGCAGAAAAGCCAGACAATTAAAAATCAATTTCTGGTTGACACTAATACTTCGACTTGTAAGGCGAGACACAGACAGACAGACAGACAGACAGACAGACAGACAGACAGACACAGAGGTTTATCGCCTTCAGCCAATTGGAATCAATACTGTGCCCTTACTCGTCCGTTTGTAATGTATTTCCAACACAGGTAGTCATCGTTAGCGTGTTCCGGGTATTCATGTTTTGGACCATTCCGTAAATATGAGTGATATATGGAAGGTATAAGGTTAGGCTGCAGAAAAGCCAGACAATTTAAAATCAATTTCTGGTTGACACTAATACTTCGACTTGTAAGGCGAGACACAGACAGACAGACAGACAGACAGACAGACAGACAGACAGAGACACAGAGGTTAATCGCCTTCAGGCAATTGGAATCAATACTGTGCCCTTACTCGTCCGTTTGTAATCTATTTGCAACACAGGTAGTCATCGTTAGCGTGTTCCGGGTTTTCATGTTTTGGACCATTCCGTAAATATGAGTGATATATGGAAGGTATAAGGTTAGGCTGCAGAAAAGCCAGACAATTTAAAATCAATTTCTGGTTGACACTAATACTTCGATTTGTAAGGCGAGACACAGACAGACAGACAGACAGACAGACAGAGACACAGAGGTTTATCGCCTTCAGCCAATTGGAATCAATACTGTGCCCTTACTCGTCCGTTTGTAATGTATTTGCAACACAGGTAGTCATAGTTAGCGTGTTCCGGGTTTTCATGTTTTGGACCATTCCGTAAATATGAGTGATATATGGAAGGTATAAGGTTAGGCTGCAGAAAAGCCAGACAATTTAAAATCAATTTCTGGTTGACACTAATACTTCGACTTGTAAGGCGAGACACAGACAGACAGACAGACAGACAGACAGACAGACAGACAGACAGACAGACAGAGACACAGAGGTTTATCGCCTTCAGCCAATTGGAATCAATACTGTGCCGTTACTCGTCCGTTTGTAATCTATTTGCAACACAGGTAGTCATCGTTAGCGTGTTCCGGGTTTTCATGTTTTGTTCCATTCCGTAAATATGAGTGATATATGGAAGGTATAAGGTTAGGCTGCAGGAAAGCCAGACAATTTAAAATCAATTTCTGGTTGACACTAATACTTCGACTTGTAAGGCGAGACACAGACAGACAGACACACACACACACACACACACACACACACACACACACACACACACACACACACACACACACACACACACACACACACACACACACACACACAGAGTGAGAGACAGAGGTCAATCGGCTTCAGTCATTTGGAATCAATACAGTGCCCTTACTCGTCCATTTGTAAACTATTTGCAAAAGAGGTAGTCATGGTTAGCGTTTTCCGGAATTTATTGTTTTTGGCCTTTCCGTTAATATATATATATATATTGTATGGCAGGTTCGATTGCAGATAAGCCTAATGTTACGCCTAATGTCTATTTCTGGTGGACCATAATACTATAGGTGAGCGATGTATGATCAATACATTGGCGTGGCATTATAATTGGTAAGTTAACTTGTAAGGCGAGACACAGGTAGACAGACAGACAGACAGACAGAGAGACAGAGTGAGACAGGGATGGACGGTCGCTCGTCTTTAGTCGATTGTCATTAAGACAATGCCCTTGCTGGTCCCTTTATCAGCTATTTGGAACACAATGAGGTCAGGTGAAAATGACTTGTGCTTTACGGAACGAACTTTCATGTTTTGGCTTATGAGTAAACATAGGCGGTAAATGGAAAGTAAATGGTTGGAATTACGGCCAGCCAATTTATTCAGTATTTCTGGTTGACGCTAATACTGTACGTGAGCGAGATAGGAGGAATATAATTTACCTTGCAGTGGTCGGTAAATTAAGGCTTAGAGACTCAATGAGACGGTTACAGGAGAGAAACCGATGGCGGTCACGCGCATTAATATGCTGAGGCTAAGCAGAATAAAATGGGTCATTGTTTAGCTAGGAGTATTGAGGAATGAGGATGTCTAGTATTTAGGAACGCTAAACAGTCTATATTAAAAGAGAACCTCCTCCATTTACCGATTGGTTGACTCCAATTTAGCGCAGATTTTTGTTGACGTCATTTAGTGTTGAATCAGGAAATATTAGCTTCAGGTTTTCCGGCTTGCATGTTTATCCAATTAAACGACGACTAAATGCACATTTCTCGGAAATTCAAATGTAGTTGAATTCATTTTATTTAAGTGCACAATTGAGATTTATTTTTAACCTTTTAATTGTGCTGTGAATAAATAATTTATTAAATATCAGTTTGTGTTTTCGTGTTTTCCGTGTTTTCGTGTTTCATGTTTCTAAGTTTACCCGGGTTCCTAAACATAACATCTGAAGCTTTAAGTCGCCTTTCATCTTGGCGCTCTGCGGTCCGGGATGTGAATGGGCTTCTGAGTCAAGGAATAACAAACCTGTAGGCTGAGGTGTGAGCATTGAGATGATCAATCGCGATATCGGTTTGAGTGGGAGCGAACCTGAAATTCTCGACGCGCAGAAACCCTGCGGCATATTCGAGCCGCAGGTCCGGTATGTTCCGCCGCAGATTCGTTTCGTCCGTCAGCAGATCTCTGAGATCTGCCATCTCGCGATTGACTAAGTTAATAATTCGACGGACCGACAGCAATAGATTCGCGTTAGGATATATATATATATATTATATATATATTATATATATATTATATATATATATATATTCGCCGTACCCACAGCAGCACAATCGATTATGCCTCTATATATATATTCGCCGGACCGACAGCAGCAGATTCGATTAGGCCTCTATATATATATTCGCCGGACCTACAGCAACAGATTCGATTATGCCTCTATATATATATATTCGCCGGACCTACAGCAGCAGATTCGATTAGGCCTCTATACATATATTCGCCGGACCTACAGCAACAGAATCAAGTAGGCCTCTATATATCTATATTCGCCGGACCTACAGCAGTAGATTCGATTATGCCTCTATATATATATATTCGCCGGACCTACAGCAACAGATTCGATTATGCCTCTATACATATATTCGTCTGACCTATACAGCAACGGAATCAAGTAGGCCTCTATATATCTATATTCGCCGGACCTACAGCAACAGAATCAAGTAGGCCTCTATATATCTATATTCGCCGGACCTACAGCGGCAGATTCGATTATGCCTCTATATATATATATTCGCCGGACCTACAGCAACAGATTCGATTATGCCTCTATATATATATATTCGCCGGACCTACAGCAACAGAATCAAGTAGGCCTCTATATATCTATATTCGCCGGACCTACAGCGGCAGATTCGATTATGCCTCTATACATATATTCGCCGGACCTACAGCAACAGAATCAAGTAGGCCTCTATATATCTATATTCGCCGGACCTACAGCAGCACATTCGATTATGCCTCTATATATATATTCGCCGGACCTATACAGCAAACAGATTCGATTATGCCTATATATAGGCCTATATCTATATTCGCCGGACCGACAGCAGCAGATTCGATTAGGCCTCTATATATATATTCGCCGGACCTACAGCAACAGAATCAAGTATAGGCCTCTATATATTCGCCGGACCTACAGCAGCAGATTCGATTAGGCCTCTATATATCTATATTCGCCGGACCTACAGCAGTAGATTCGATTAGGCCTCTATATATCTATATTCGCCGGACCTACAGCAACAGATTCGATTATGCCTCTATACATATATTCGTCTGACCTATACAGCAACGGAATCAAGTAGGCCTCTATATATCTATATTCGCCGGACCTACAGCGGCAGATTCGATTATGCCTCTATACATATATTCGTCTGACCTATACAGCAACGGAATCAAGTAGGCCTCTATATATCTATATTCGCCGGACCTACAGCGGCAGATTCGATTATGCCTCTATATATATATATTCGCCGGACCTACAGCAACAGAATCAAGTAGGCCTCTATATATTTATATTCGCCGGACCTACAGCAACAGATTCGATTATGCCTCTATATATATATATTCGCCGGACCTACAGCAACAGAATCAAGTAGGCCTCTATATATCTATATTCGCCGGACCTACAGCGGCAGATTCGATTATGCCTCTATATATATATATTCGCCGGACCTACAGCAACAGAATCAAGTAGGCCTCTATATATTTATATTCGCCGGACCTACAGCAACAGATTCGATTATGCCTCTATATATATATATTCGCCGGACCTACAGCAACAGAATCAAGTAGGCCTCTATATATTTATATTCGCCGGACCTACAGCAACAGATTCGATTATGCCTCTATACATATATTCGCCGGACCTACAGCAGCAGATTCGATTATGCCTCTATATATATATATTCGCCGGACCTACAGCAACAGATTCGATTATGCCTCTATACATATATTCGCCGGACCTACAGCAGCAGATTCGATTATGCCTCTATATATATATATTCGCCGGACCTACAGCAACAGATTCGATTATGCCTCTATACATATATTCGCCGGACCTACAGCAGCAGATTCGATTATGCCTCTATATATATATATTCGCCGGACCTACAGCAACAGATTCGATTATGCCTCTATACATATATTCGCCGGACCTACAGCAGCAGATTCGATTATGCCTCTATATATATATATTCGCCGGACCTACAGCAGCAGATTCGATTATGCCTCTATATATATATATTCGCCGGACCTACAGCAACAGATTCGATTATGCCTCTATACATATATTCGCCGGACCTACAGCAGCAGATTCGATTATGCCTCTATATATATATATTCGCCGGACCTACAGCAGCAGATTCGATTATGCCTCTATATATATATATTCGCCGGACCTACAGCAACAGATTCGATTATGCCTCTATACATATATTCGCCGGACCTACAGCAGCAGATTCGATTATGCCTCTATATATATATATTCGCCGGACCTACAGCAACAGATTCGATTATGCCTCTATATATCTATATTCGCCGGACCTACAGCAACAGATTCGATTAGGCCTCTATACATATATTCGCCGGACCTACAGCAACAGAATCAAGTAGGCCTCTATATATTTATATTCGCCGGACCTACAGCAACAGATTCGATTATGCCTCTATATATATATTCGCCGGACCTACAGCAGCAGATTCGATTATGCCTCTATATATATATTCGCCGGACCTACAGCAACAGAATCAAGTAGGCCTCTATATATTTATATTCGCCGGACCTACAGCAACAGATTCGATTATGCCTCTATATATATATTCGCCGGACCTACAGCAGCAGATTCGATTATGCCTCTATATATATATTCGCCGGACCTACATCAACAGATTCGAGTAGGCTTCTATATATCTATATTCGCCGGACCTACCGCAACAGAATCAAGTAGGCCTCTATATATCTATAATCGCCGGACCTACAGCAACAGAATCAAGTAGGCCTCTATATATCTATAATCGCCGGACCTACAGCAGCAGATTCGATTATGCCTCTATATATATTCGCCGGACCTACAGCAGCAGATTCGATTATGCCTCTATATATATATTCGCCGGACCTACAGCAGCAGATTCGATTATGCCTCTATATATATATTCGCCGGACCTACATCAACAGATTCGAGTAGGCTTCTATATATCTATATTCGCCGGACCTACCGCAACAGAATCAAGTAGGCCTCTATATATCTATAATCGCCGGACCTACAGCAACAGAATCAAGTAGGCCTCTATATATCTATAATCGCCGGACCTACAGCAGCAGATTCGATTATGCCTCTATATATATATTCGCCGGACCGACAGCAACAGATTCGATTATGCCTCTATACATATATTCGCCGGACCTACAGCAACAGAATCAAGTAGGCCTCTATATATCTATATTCGCCGGACCTACAGCGGCAGATTCGATTATGCCTCTATATATATATATTCGCCGGACCTACAGCAACAGAATCAAGTAGGCCTCTATATATTTATATTCGCCGGACCTACAGCAACAGATTCGATTATGCCTCTATACATATATTCGCCGGACCTACAGCAACAGAATCAAGTAGGCCTCTATATATCTATATTCGCCGGACCTACAGCAGCACATTCGATTATGCCTATAACACGTTACTGTCGGCTGTTCTCGCCACACGCCCCTATAGGAAAGATTAATTCTTCCGTCAACAAAAATTAGCAGACGGACGAATACATTAATAATCTTAGGAAACTTTGTAAGGCGCTGAAAGTAACACACATGTAGATGGGAATATTGGACGCGAAATACACCCGATAACATATACGGCGTATACGTATATATGGGTAATTAGATACATTAAACGCTGGTGCACAGGGTAAATTCTCAAAGCCAGATAAATCATTTATGCAACATTAACAACGACAACAACAAGGCTCGGGTTTACGAAATAGGAATTTTAGGTATCATATTAACAAGGAATTGGGTTCTCTGTGTAGATTAAGAACATCTGTTGCAATGCTAAACAATTCCTTTCTTCTTTGCGACGACTTACTAAATGAACATGTGGCTGGCAATTGAGGCGTACATATCTGATACTGTGGCTGGTTATATAACGTATATATAGACGCATAAGTGAATATGTGTCTGGCCAAGTATACGCCTAAATGTAGAGGCTTGTATGAATATGTGGACAGCCAATATGGAGTATATTTAGGCTATATGAATATGTGGCTATAGCTATAGGCAGTAAGGCGCTTATATAAGCCTATATATTTGAAAGTGTGGTTGTAGGCCTATAGTTTAAGCGCATATAACACTATAACATGTGCACGTACCCACATTATAGGTCCGGCGAATATAGATATATAGAGGCCTACTTGATTCTGTTGCTGTAGGTCCGGCGAATATATGTATAGAGGCATAATCGAATATGTTGCTGTAGGTCTGGCGAATATAGATATATAGAGGCCTACTTGATTCTGTTGCTGTAGGTCCGGCGAATATATGTATAGAGGCATAATCGAATCTGCTGCTGTAGGTCCGGCGAATATAGATATATATATATATATATATATAGAGGCATAATCGAATCTGTTGCTGTAGGTCCGGCGAATATATGTATAGAGGCATAATCGAATCTGCCGCTGTAGGTCCGGCGAATATAGATATATAGAGGCCTACTTGATTCTGTTGCTGTAGGTCCGGCGAATATATGTATAGAGGCATAATCGAATCTGCCGCTGTAGGTCCGGCGAATATAGATATATAGAGGCCTACTTGATTCTGTTGCTGTAGGTCCGGCGAATATATATATATAGAGGCCTACTTGATTCCGTTGCTGTATAGGTCAGACGAATATATGTATAGAGGCATAATCGAATCTGTTGCTGTAGGTCCGGCGAATATAGATATATAGAGGCCTACTTGATTCCGTTGCTGTATAGGTCAGACGAATATATGTATAGAGGCATAATCGAATCTGTTGCTGTCGGTCTATAGATATAGGCCTCTATATAGATATATAGAGGCCTACTTGATTCTGTTGCTGTAGGTCCGGCGAATATAGATATATAGAGTCGAATCCGCTGCTGTAGGTCCGGCGAATATATATATATATATATATATATAGAGGCCTACTTGATTCTGTTGCTGTAGGTCCGGCGAATATAGATATATAGAGGCATAATCGAATCTGTTGCTGTAGGTCCGGCGAATATAATTATATATAGAGGCCTAATCGAATCTGCTGCTGTCGGTCCGGCGAATATATATATAGAGGCATAATCGAATGTGCTGCTGTGGGTCCGGCGAATATATATATATATATATATATATATATATATATATATATATATATATATATATATATATATATATATATATATATATATATATATATATATATATATATATATATATATATATATATATATATATATATATATATATAGAGGCCTACTCGAATCTCTTCTACTGAAATCTGTTGCTGTGGGTCCGGCAATTATATATGTATATAGGCCTAGCCGAATCTGTTGCTGTTTGTCCGGCGACTATACATATATAGAGGCCGGTGGATATATATATATATATATATATATATATATATATATATATATATATATATATATATATATATATATATCCACGCGAATCTATTGCTGTCGGTCCGTCGAATTATTAACTGAGTCAATCGCGAGATGGCAGATCTCAGAGATCTGCTGACGGACGAAACGAATCTGCGGCGGAACATACCGGACCTGCGGCTCGAATATGCCGCAGGGTTTCTGCGCGTAAATTCTCGGCATTTATTTCATGTTGTATTTTGACCACATGAAAGATTCTCGGATGGTTCGTCGAATCCGCTAACAGCGATGGGCTTCAAGAATCACCGGACATGTCGAAAGATTGTAATGCTTCACACTTGGCTATAGATGTGTTTTAAGGCAGTTCGATTATGTTCAACGAAAACGTGACGTTTGTATGTATTGTGTGTCTTTGTATATGTACATGTATGTAGGCCTATGTATATGTGTATGTATGTATGTATGTGTGTATGTAAGTAAGTAAGTATGTATGTATGAATATGCATTTACATATGCATGTGTGTATTATGTATGTATGTATATGTGTATGTATGTATGTATGTATGTATGTATGTGAAATTCACATACATACATACATACATACACGTATACAGTATGAGCACCTCTGATTAGGTTGTACAGTATGAGCGCCTCTGATTAGGTTGTACTGCGAGATGTGCTTTATAAATGCATAATTACAATACAATACATATTGTGAATGTATGTATATATATATATATATATATATATGGGTTCTAGGACAATAACCCCTCTGCCACGACCCAGGACGGAGGAGAACGACGTGTTATGTTTGTAATTGTAATTGTAATTGGGTCTATAAGTATTTAATTATAGCAAGAGAGGGAGTCTCGTCACAGGTTTGCCTTGTGTGTAGGAGAGATACGTTGCGATGGGCCGAACGCCAACCTGTACAAGTTCGAAGGAGTTGTGGAGTGGCGAGACGAGAAGGTGAGCCTCAACAATGACATGGTCCTTCTGCGAGGATGTATCGTCCGGAACACGGAGTGGTGCTACGGCGCTGTCCTCTACGCCGGAGCCGACACGAAGCTCATGATGAACTGCGGAGGGAGTTCGTTCAAGAGGACTCATGTTGAACGAATCATGAACCGGATCATCATCGGGGTGCGACGAGTAAAAATACGTGTTGGGGTATTGCACACATGCATACATACATACATACATACATACATACATACATACATACATACACATGCATACATACATACATACGTACATACATACATACATACATACATACATACATACACATGCATACATACATACATACGTACATACATACAAGCATGCATCCATACATACATACATGCATACATACATGCATACATACATACATACATACATACATACATACATACATACATACATACATACATACCTACATTAATACGCGATAATGCACCTTCGATTGATTGACGCCTTCTGCGTCACTACAGGTATTAGATAAGATTGATTTATTCATTCGTTCAGATGTATTATATAGTACCCTGTCAAGGTTACTGTTTGGAGGCTTTGCCAATCTAGGCAAGAGCAAACGGCCTGCAATAGGTTCGATACCATAAGATGGGCTAGACTGCGTCTTGTCCGGTCGTTTAGTGACTTTTTAGTGACTGGGCATTTTACTATGGGCTGCTCGATAGTGTAGTGGTTAGCGTGCTGGACTGTCAATCGAGAGGTGAGGGGTTCAAATCCCAGGGCAGAATTTGGTTCGAGATTTCTGCTCCATCTCCACCCCTAGCCAACTCAGCTATAACGAGTACACCGACCAGACACTGTCGGTGGGAGGATGAGACGGCGAGGGAGATGACTAGCCACCCGCCCTCATATGCCGAGGCTGAGAAATTGAAGTCGCTAATACTTCATACCCATGGCTGCCTCAGGGCTAGCTTAAGGGACTGCTCTTCTTCTTCTTAGTGACTTTAATCAACTCGTGTGTTAATAATTAAACGCTGTGTTTTTAAATGTAGATCATTCTCGTTCTGATGCTCCTATGTTGCATCTGTGTGATCGGCAACGGAATCTGGACATTTTACTACGGAGACAAATTCCAGGCGTTTCTGCCTTGGTCGAGCTTCATTCCAGGAAGCAGGAATGCGAAGAATCCGTCGCACGATGTCGCCGTTGGATCAACCGTATCAGCTCTACTGGTTTTCTTCTCCTACATCATTTTGCTCAACACTTTGGTTCCCATCTCACTCTATGTCTGGTTAGAATTCACTCTGCCAGAAAGTCAGTCAATCAGCCAGCCAGTCAGTAAAGTTGTAGTCCGGTCAGGCGCTGAATGAGTGAGTTAATCAATCAGTCAGTCGATCAGTAAGATAGCCAGTGAATCAGTCAGTCAGGCGCTCAGCCAGTCGGTGCTCAAACAGTCCAGTCAAGCGCTGAGTGAGTGAGTTAATGAGTCAGTCAGTTAATAAGCCAGCAAGGTAACCAGCAAATCACCGCATTGGGAATCAAGCAGGTGCTTGCTCACTCACTAGCAGTCAATCAATCGGTCACTGTAAGAGTCGGTCAGTCAGGCAGCCAGTCACCAACAAGCTAGCTGGTAAGTCGAGCCAATGTCGATGCATCGTCAAGCACGTTTTAATACAGTGCAACTGTATTTGATACTATGTGATACAACTGTATTTCTTACAACACAATACAAGTGTATTTGATACAATACAATACAACTGTATTAGACAAAATACAATACGACTATATCTGATACAATACAATGCAACTGTATCTGATACAATACAATTCAACTGTATCTGAAACAATACAATACAACTGTATCTAATACAATGCAACTGTATTTGATACAATACAACTGCATCTAATACAATACAACTATTTGATGCAATACAACTGCATCTAATACAATACAACTGTATCTGATGCAATACAACTGCATCTAATACAATACAACTGTATCTGATGCAATACAACTGTATCTGATGCAATACAACTGTATCTAATACAGTGCAATACAACTGCATGAGCATACGACAGAATATCAACAGCGCTTAGCAACTGTGCGCAAAGGACTTGCTCAAGGTCCTTACACAGTGACTGCCTGAGTGGAGGAGGATCGAACCCGTACTCTCCGCGTTACAGACCGACTGCTCTTTATCCATTCGGCTATAACGTGCCTTACAACTGTGAACAGGTGATTTTCTGAGACTGGTCAAACTTTTCAGCGTTGAAATGGTGCGTTTCGGTCACAGCTGGTACATCAACTGGGATGAAGCGATGTGCTATAAGAAGACGGGGATCTGGGCCCGTGCACGCACGACCACTCTCAACGAAGAACTCGGCCAGATCCAGTATGTCTTCTCCGACAAAACGGGAACTCTAACGCAGGTCTCTCTTACATGTTACTGTACAATACAATACAATACAACTATTTAATACAATACAACTGTATCTGATACAATACAATACAACTATCTGATACAGTACAATAAAACTGTATCTGATACAATACAACTGTATTTAATACGATACAATACAACTGTATCTGATGCAGTACAACTGTATCTGATACAATACAACTGTATCTGATGCAATACAACTGTATCTGATATAATACAACTGTATCTGGTACAATACAACAGTATCTGTTACAATACAACTGTATCTGATACAATACAACTGTATCTGATACAATACAACTGTATCTGATACAATACAACTTTATCTGATACAATACAACTGTATCTGATACAATACAACTGTATCTGATACAATACAACTGTATCTGATACAATACAACTGTATCTGATACAATACAACTTTATCTGATACAGTACAACTGTATCTGATACAGTACAACTGTATCTGATACAATACAACTGTATCTGATACAATACAATACAACTGTATCTGATACAATGCAATACAACTGCATTTGATATGGCTCGCCTTCCAAAGTTCACAAGTTCGCACACGAGCATACGACAGAACATCGATGGCTCTGAGCAACTGTGAGTGAAGGACTTGCTCAAGGTTGCTACACAGTGACTGCCTGAGTGAAGGCTCGAACCCATACTCTCTGCGTTACAGGCCGAGCAATTAAAGCAATCGGCCACCACGTATCACTGGTATTACACACATATATTGTGAGGCTCAGTGGTAAGTTCGGCACCTTGTGACCGAAGGGTTGCAGGATCGAATCCCACTCTAGCCGCTGCGTACGGACCTTGGGCAAGTCCTTCACTCGCGATTGCTCGTGGCGCTTCGGCGTGAAAACTCCGACACAGTATCAAATGCTGTAGTCGGGAGCGCCTCTGAGTAGTAGTAGACTTGAGGAGGCGCTATAGAAATATCAGAAATAAATATTATGTGCAGGTCTGATATATGTATTTGTATATGCATTATGTGAAGTGCCATGCGGAGATAAAAAGAAGAATAGCCATGGGAAAAGATGCATTCTATAAAAGAAAGGAGCTCTTGAGAGGAAAATTAAATAGGAATCTGAAGAAGCGAATGGTTAAGACGCTGGTATGGAGTGTGGTTCTATACGGATCTGAAACGTGGACTATAAGAGGGGAGGACATCAAAAGGATAGAAGCCTTCGAAATGTGGATATGGCGTAGAATGGAGAGAATCAGCTGGACAGAGCACAAGACAAATGACGAAGTACTGCAAATGGTGGGAGAGGAGAGATCCATGATGAGGACAATCAGAGAGCGTCAAAGAAGATGGATTGGCCATATAATGAGAGGAAATTCCCTGCTACGAGATATCATCGAGGGTAGAATGGAAGGGAAAAAGACAAGAGGAAGACCAAGAACAATGTTCCTAGACTGGACAATAAAGAGGGACGGCTACAGACAGATGAAAGCGGAAGCTCAACATCGAGAGGAATGGCGCCGTTGGACATACGAACCTGCCTAAGGGCAGAGAACCAAAGAAGAAGATATGCATTATGCACACACACACACACACACACACACACACACACACACACACACACACACACACACACACACACACACACACACACACACACACACACACACACACACACACACACACACACACACACACACACACACACACACACACACACACACACACACACACACACACACACACACACACACACACACACACACACACACACACACACACACACACACACACACACACACACACACACATGTTTGGATATGTAACTATGTAGTGTGGGTATGTATGCCTGTTGGTTTGTATGTAATTGTAACTAAAGGCAGAACGTTTTTCTCTTGTGCTTGTGACTCTCTCATGCAGAAGGCTGGTACTGATGGCGTTAATATAATTCAGCCATTGAAAGTATATTTCTTGGTTTGATTTGGGTCTGTTTGCTGTTAGAACATAATGACCTTTGTCAGCTGTTCGATTGATGGAAATAATTATGGAAGGTCATTGGTGCCTACAAGAAACCTCATCGTTAACGCTGGTGTGAGTTTTAATTCGTTTACTGATTGATTTTGAAAGCTTGTATACGGGTCAGCCGGGTAGACAATTTCAACCGAGTACCGAATCCGAGTATTTGGATATACTAGGCCCCTATTTGCCGCATCCGGGTACGAACCGAGTACCATTTGTTCCATATGCGAAGCTTCACATTTTCATGTAATGAAAAATTATCAAAGTAAATTTCTGTACTTGTAATAGCAGACTAATACATTTTGAATTTTAGAAATAAATATTCAGTGAAATGGACTTGACTTCCGTTGTGGACTTATACTTTTCTTCTTCAAAATGAATATGCTAGATGAAGCTCAAGGCTGATATTATGAGTCTACAAATTCCGGCATGTGAGGCAGACAAGCAAGTTCTATTTGTGTGTACAGTATTTGCCGAGGCGAATACTTCCGAATAGTGTCGAAAAACGGGATATTCGGCCGAGGCAAATGTCCGAGGCGATTTCCGGCTGACTCCTAAAAGCTTGTGGGAGTTGGTTAAATGCTTTTATAAGATGTAGAAAACATACATAACTCACTAGAACTTTCTATGTACACATAGGTATATGTATTCATTCATTCATTCATTCATTCATTCATTCATTCATTCAGAGGACTTATATAGCGCCCCTCCATGATACCTAGGCCTACTCAGAGGCACTCCCAGCTCAACTCCAGCGATAAAGAACAGTTTTCAGATGCTGGTGAAAGTTGTTTGCAAATTCTCGAGTTCAAAGAACGCGCAGGGGAGGGGGGATAGAGTAATGGTAACACTCATGGCCAGGAGAGCATTAGGTTCGCGGTTCAATACCCGTAACTCCCCTCTAGGGCGGTGCCTTGCATGGCTGCCAAACCGTGTGTTTAATTAAGATCTTGATTGTACTTTCATGTTTCAGTGTAACTTACTGCATCTGTCAGTTTGAAATAATAAAGAAATAAAGGATTATTATTATTATTATTATTATTATTATTATTATTATTATTATTATTATTATTATTATTATTATTATTATTATTATTATTAGATAGGAAGGAAGATTATTCCATGGATGTATTTAGACCCCTGATACACTTGGAGTGGGACACGGTATACTTGATTGGTTAGAGCGCTCGCCTTGTAGCACGGAGAGCATGGGTTCGATCCTCCTACCCTGAGACGGTTACTGTGTATGGACCTTGAGCAAGCCCTTAAATTCACAAGTGCTCAGCACAATCGACTGATGCTTGGTAATTAGATAGTTACGCGTAATAAATGCTTAATTATTTATTAATTGTTAGTGACTATAATAATAATAGAAGAGATGAAGAACAGTCGTTAGCTAATCCTGAGGCACCCATGGGTATGAGGTGTTAGCGACTTCATTTTCTTAGCCTCGGCATATGAGGGTGGATAGCCAGTCCTCTCCCTCTCCGTCTCATCTTCCCACCGACAGTGTATGGTCAGTGTACTCATTATAGCTGAGTTGGCTAGGGGGTGCAGGTGGAGCAGAATTCTCAAACCAAATTTCTGCCCTGGTAGGAATTTGAACCTCCAACCTCTCGATTGACAGTCCAGCATACTAACCACTACACTATCGAGCACTCCTAAAATAATAACAATGGTGATGATAACCACTACACTATCGAGCACTCCTAAAATAATAACAATGGTGATGATAACCACTACACTATCGAGCACTCCTAAAATAATAACAATGGTGATGATAATAATAATAACTGATTTGGGTTTAATTTTTTGGTAATTCTGTTGCTTTTGTTTTTCGGTGACTGCAACAGGATCAGAATCCACTTGTATCAGACTATCTCCTGGCGGAAGCCATAGCAAAAGGAGATCCGAATGTTCATGGGTTCCTTCGATTACTTGCTCTCTGTCATACCGTTATGCCTGAAACGAAAAATGGTCTGTTCTTCATCGTGCGCTCACTGTAAAATTATTGTAAAAAAATTGGGTTAATAAGTAAGTAAGTAAGTATATTCTTTATTAAACCAGTTGCCAAACAGCACTCTGGTGAATAACGTCTGTTAAATAGATCTTCTTAAGTAAATAAACAAACATACATCCATATATATATATATATGTGTGTATATATATATATGTATATATATATTTACGTAGCGTTCAACATATATATACACACATATTTACATACATATATTCATACATATACATTTATATACACAATACACATACATATATATATATACACATACATATATATTACTGTATAGCATACATATAGCTAGTCTTAATTCTGGTTCCGAGATCTATCATGTTTCCATTTGTAGAGCTGAGTAAAGTTTGTCTTCTTCAGGTCATAGGTATAGATATAACTGTATCTAAATCAGACACTCAAAAACTGTTTATAATATTGCATTGGTTTTTTTATATTCTACTGATACTGTGACATTGTGCTACTTTTTGCCACTGTATGCAATATGCATGGTTGTTGTAAAGTATGAGCGTTTGTCTTGTGAAAATAAAGATTACTTACTTATTTACTTACTTACTAATCTAATCCATCTAATCTTGCTTACTTACTTATGTCGTGCAGTCAATTCCTTGATGTCATTCAGGTCCAAGCTTAGGACTTCTCTTCCTCAACTTTCACAAGTGTTTGCTGAAAAGTAAAGGGGACAGAGAGACAGAGAGAGGCACAGACAGACAGACAGACAGCCAGAGACAGGCAGACAGACAGAGACAGACAGACAGGCAGAGAGAGAGAGAGCAAGACAGACAGAGCCAGAGACAGGCAGACAGACAGAGACAGACAGACAGGCAGAGAGAGAGAGAGCAAGACAGACAGACAGACAGAGCCAGAGACAGGCAGACAGACAGAGAGAGACAGACAGAGAGACAGGCAGAGAGACAGACAGAGAGACAGACAGAGAGACAGACAGAGAAAGAGAGCAAGAGAGACAGACAGAAAGAGAGAGAGACAGAGAGAGGCTCCCATTGCAGACCACCAGGAAGGGTATTGCACCTTTATATATCTCCTCTACAAGAAAACTGACGCGTAGTCTAGTGGTTAGCACACTGGACTGTGAATCGAGAGGTCAGGGCTCCAATCCCCTTCCATGGCAGCAGTTTGTTTTGAGGTTTCCCCTAGCCAACTCGACTGTAATGAGCGCACTGAGCATACACCGTTGCTGGGAAGATCAGACAATGAGGGAGAGGACTGGCCACCCGTCCTCAATTGCCGAGCTAAGAAAATGAAGTCGCTAACACTTCTTACCCATGGCTGTCTTGGGTAAGCTTAATGGACTGTTCTTCTTCTACAAGAAGGCTACTTGTAGCACATGATTTTATTATTACTGTTTTAATTTTATTACTATTGTGGTAATTATTCTTAGAATGATTATTATTATTTGTTAATTATTATTTTTAGTCTACAACTAAAACATGATATTCTGGTTGATCTTTTCAGGGGAGCTGATCTACCAGGCGCAGTCGCCCGATGAAAATGCGCTCGTCAGTGAAAGTCGAAAGTTGGGATTTGTCTTCGTGGTAGATGAGTAATTCTTGTTGGCTGCTACAGTATGGCAATTAGACAAGCAATTACTGTTGGGTACTGCAGTATGGCAATTAGACGAACAATTCCTGTTTGGTACTGCAGTATGGCAATTAGACGAACAATTCCTGTTTGGTACTGCAGTATGGCAATTAGACGAACAATTCCTGTTAGGTACTGCAGTATGGCAATTAGACGAACTTTTACTGTTGGGTACTGCAGTATGGCAATTAGACAAACAATTACTGTTGGGTACTGCAATATGGCGATTAGATAAACAATTCCTGTTGGGTGCTGCAGTACAGCAGTTAGACGAACAATTACTGTTGGGTACTGCAGTATGGCATTTAGAGTAACAATTCCATTTGGGTACTGCAGTATGGCAATTAGTGTGGAATAGTGCAGGAATTGAATTGTCGGGGGGATTGGTAAGGTTCAACCCTTCCAATTCATTTTTCAACCCCTTCCGTTCAGATTTGACAACTCAAACCTTGGAATTGCATAACTGTTACATTATGCTATGTGCTGTCATTTTTTTTTTATTCTCTAATTTTTTTCATGCAAAGCACCTAGTAATCGATTTGTCTGAAGGGGCAAATATGGATTAAATATCTGTGTGTTTTCTTTTAGTCGAGAACTCTGAACACTGTAACAATTGAAGTCTTGGGAAACAGTGAAGTCTACAATGTCCTGAGCATACTCGATTTCAACAGTGTTCGCAAGAGAATGTCAGTAAGTTATTGTTATTATTTGTATTATTATATTTTCCCTGCGGTACACATGATCCCTCGGGTTCGCAAAAATTAGGGGAGTGTTGTTCTGGAAGGGCTAGTGTTTGCAGATGGTTTTTTCGGTGAAAAAGAGGATTTTTTATTATTATTGTTCTTAGTATTATTATTTTGACCCAAAGAATGTGGGAAAACTACTTTAAACAGGGCGGATGCATTTCTGGGATGGCTAATCTTTGCAAATATCAGGCTTCTCAAATTATTATTTATTGTTATTAGTATTATTATGGTAATTTCTTTTTTATATTATAATATTATTATTTCTAGCTAACATCTTTAATATTTGGAGTTTTTCATGATGGATCACTATATTGGGAAGATTAATAATAGCATCAACACTTTTTGTTTTGTGGTATTTAGGAGATGCTGTGCTAAGGCTATAGATAAATATATACATTAATACATACATACATTAATACATATATACATTAATACATTATTATACATATATACATTAATACATATATACATACACAGTTCCTCAGCTGCGCACTTCTCCTCAAATTGTCAAACTGTACTTGAATTGGTAAGTAAAAATTTCAGGTATTAGAATGAAATCGTGTGTAGTTGAGTTGAGCTATTAATTCATACTACACACTACACACTGGAGACAAGTCAACTGCACACCCGACAATGTCAACTGCACTTTGCGTCAGAAAACTCACTATCTTAGGCCTTGAACACACATACATAAACCCTTGAACATGCACACACTCACACATCCAAACATAGACACCTACATGCATATATCCATACATATATACACTGGCGTAAACTTGTCCAAAATATTGGAGGGGGATTTGGTTATTCATTCTACACTTGTTGCATTGGGTGTACAGTCCATCTCAATTATTTAGGGGGGCACGTGCCCTGGCTCCCCCCCCCCAGAGTCTACACCTATGCAGGCCTGGATGTCCTCAAACCGTCTACGGTTAAACCCGGCAAAGACCCAATATATCTGGTTTGGTACGCGCCAACAGCTTGCAAAAATTAACCTTGAGGGTCTGGCACTTGAATTTCCCTGGGTTTCATTTGCCTCCTCAGTACGGGATCTTGGTGTAATTCTGGATCAAGAGCTCACATTCATGCGGCATATTAATTTGCTTTGTCGGGACTCTTATTATCAACTTCGTCAGTTAAGGGTAGTCTCCCGCACTCTGACGCAGGCAGCTGCTTCTACCCTTGTCCATGCGTTTGTGGTTTCCCGTCTGGACTACTGTAGCGCCCTTTACGCTGGCCTCCCAGCTGCCCGCCTTGGGTGTTTGGACCGGGTTTTGCGTGCAGCCGCACGTCTTATTGGTTGCATCCCCAGATTTGGCCAGGTTTCTCTTTATATGCGGGATGTTCTGCACTGGCTCCCTTTCCCGCTGCGGATCGCCTATAGGGTCTCTGCACTGGTTAGGCGTTGTCTAGAGGGACTTGCTCCCCCATACCTGCGGGAGTTGTGTCGCTCTACCTCGGGGGTCTTGCGGAGATCTGCTCTTCGCTCGGCTGACCAGGCCGAGCTATTGGTCCCCCGCACGCGGACAGCCATTATGCAGCGACGTTCTTTTTCGGTCGCTGGACCTGCAACCTGGAATGGCCTTCCTGTTGCACTTCGCCTGGTCCCTATGACTCACTCTACCTTGTTTCTTGCAAACTTAAAAACTACTCTCTTTAGCCGTGGTTGGACTAGGAGCGCTCCTGAGTAGATAACCTTGAAGGGGCGCTATATAAAAGCTCATTAATAATAATACATATTCCAAGTTGAGAGATAATTGGTTGATGACTTTGAACATTTGGCATATTGCTGGAACAGTTTATGGCTTCATTTTGGTGTGCCATCGGTTGATGCCATGTGCATTAGACACCGGGACGGTAGAAGTTACTAATTACAATTACAATTACTTACTTCCTTACAGGTTCTGCTTGAGCACAAAGGCGTTATCGGCCTCTACTGCAAAGGAGCCGATTCGACTGTCCTTCCGAGAATTCATCCCATATATAAGGACTTGATTGAGCAAACTACAACTAACTTGAACGTAGGTGGTGTAGTTTACGTGAATGATTGTAGAGGTGGTGCAAATGTTGGTAGTGGGGGAAATGGTGGTGGTGGTGGAAATGGTGTTGGTGGTGTAAATGGTGGTGTGGTGGAAATGGTGTTGGTGGTGTAAATGGTGGTGTGGTGTAAATGGTGGTATGGTGGTAGTGGTGGAAATGGTGGTGGTGATGGTGGTAGTGGACCTAGTGGTGTTGGAGATGGACGGTTGTAGTGGTGGAAATGATGGTGGTAGTAGTGGAACTGGAAATGGTGATGGTGTTGGTGGTGGTGGAAATATGGTGCTGGTCTTGGAGGTGGTGGCTTACTGTGAGAGTGTATGTTTGTAGGTATGTATAACATTTTTAACGTGTGCAAGGTCACAGAATCTGAGGTGCGGTTAGTCAGTCGCCAGATGAAGAGCAATTAGATATCTAGAATTCTAGATACTTGAAAGCCAGTGAGAAGTAGTGAGATTTGAGGCGTTTCTTGAAAGAAAAAGAAGAGGTCGAGCAACGGATAAACATTGGTAGTCGATTCCATTCCTTGGGGGCTGCAACATGGAATGCATGAGAGCCCATGGCAGTGCTACATCAAGGATAAACCAAAAAACCAAAGACCACAGACTGGTTGAATGTAAGGAGAGAGTAGTGGTTGAAGGTAGACAGGAGTGTTCGTTGTGAGGGTAAGGCAGGCCAGCTTCAACCTTATTCTCTATAGCTGGGATGGCGAACCTATGGAACGCATGCCCAAAGTGGCACGCGTTCATATTTTTTGGGCATGCGGAATTCAGAGCGTCGCCCAAAATTTCAAACTTAAAAATACAAAATCCCTGTAGGAATCCACATTTTCTTTTTCTGAAGGACTATTTCAACACCATTCAAAAATGATCTTTGAAATAACGTCTTTAATTCATTTTTGTTACGCTTTGTAATATGAGAAAAATAATTATATACTGTGCAAAATTGCGAGGGGCGCGCGACGGTATTTTTAAAAATGATTTAGCAGCATTTTGGCATGCGCCTGTGAAAAGGTTCGCCACCCCTGGTCTATAGATTTGATCTCTCAGTTCCTCATACTAGAACAGCTATGGCTCAGTCCCGATCTTTTGCCTCAATTGGTCCCTCTCTCTGGAATACACTGTCTCCTTCTACTCGCTCTCAAATTTTAATAAGTAACCCCTCATCTTCTTTTGCTTTCCTCAAGACTTATTTCTTTTCTCTCGGCCTTGTGCACTGGGAGTGCCTCTGAACGGTTCACCCTACTAGAGGCGCTTTATAAATGTTTAAATACAATACAATATAGTATATGAATATTTATGTATATGCAGCAAAGCCCTCATAGACTGTCTTTTCAGAACAATTTAAAGATTGTTAATACTAACAGTAATAATGTAATAATAGTAATAATAATTATAATAGTAATAGTAATAGTAATAATTATAATAACGACTTGTTTTGATCAATGCTTCCAGATGTATGCTGAGAGTGGCTTGCGAACACTCTGCCTGGCCTTTAAGAATATTCCGACTGCTTATTACGCTGAATGGAGGAAAAGACATCATGCTGCCAGGTCAGGACTTGTACTCTTTACCAGGTCAGGACTTGTACTCTTTCCCAGGTCAGGACTTGTACTCTTTCCCAGGTCAGGACTTGTACTCTTTACCAGGTCAGGACTTGTACTCTTTACCAGGTCAGGACTTGTACTCTTTACCAGGTCAGGACTTGTACTCTTTCCCAGGTCAGGACTTGTACTCTTTACCAGGTCAGGACTTGTACTCTTTACCAGGTCAGGACTTGTACTCTTTCCCAGGTCGGGACTTGTACTCTTTACCAGGTCAGGACTTGTACTCTTTCCCAGGTCGGGACTTGTACTCTTTACCAGGTCAGGACTTGTACTCTTTCCCAGGTCGGGACTTGTACTCTTTACCAGGTCAGGACTTGTACTCTTTCCCAGGTCGGGACTTGTACTCTTTACCAGGTCAGGACTTGTACTCTTTACCAGGTCGGGACTTGTACTCTTTCCCAGGTCGGGACTTGTACTCTTTACCAGGTCAGGACTTGTACTCTTTCCCAGGTCGGGACTTGTACTCTTTACCAGGTCAGGACTTGTACTCTTTCCCAGGTCGGGACTTGTACTCTTTACCAGGTCAGGACTTGTACTCTTTCCCAGGTCGGGACTTGTACTCTTTACCAGGTCAGGACTTGTACTCTTTCCCAGG
The DNA here is from genome assembly GCA_963556255.1 of Allolobophora icterica. Classification (NCBI taxonomy): domain Eukaryota; kingdom Metazoa; phylum Annelida; class Clitellata; order Crassiclitellata; family Lumbricidae; genus Allolobophora; species Allolobophora icterica. Next base: position 38,747,014 of record OY744617.1, on the reverse strand, counting down.
TCGGGACTTGTACTCTTTACCAGGTCAGGACTTGTACTCTTTCCCAGGTCGGGACTTGTACTCTTTACCAGGTCAGGACTTGTACTCTTTCCCAGGTCGGGACTTGTACTCTTTACCAGGTCAGGACTTGTACTCTTTCCCAGGTCGGGACTTGTACTCTTTACCAGGTCAGGACTTGTACTCTTTCCCAGGTCGGGACTTGTACTCTTTACCAGGTCAGGACTTGTACTCTTTACCAGGTCGGGACTTGTACTCTTTACCAGGTCAGGACTTGTACTCTTTGCCAGGTCAGGACTTGCACTCTTTGCCAGGTCAGGACTTGCACTCTTTGCCAGGTAAGGACTTGTACCCTTTGCCAGGTCAGGACTTGTACTCCATTGCCAGGTCAGGACTTGTATCCCATTGTCAGGTCAGGATTGTACCCCTTGCCAGGTCAGGATTTGTACTCTTTGCCAGGTCAGGACTTGTACCCCATTGTCAAGTAAGAACCTGTACCCATTGCAAGTAAGGATTTGTACTCATTGCCAAGTAAGGACTTGCACCCATTGCCAAGTAAGGACTTGTACCCCTTACCAGGTCTTGACTTGTATCCCATTGCCAGGTCAAGACTTGTACCCTATTGCCAGGTCATGACTTATACCACATTGTCAAGTAAGGACTTGTACCCCATTGTGAGGTCAGGACATGTACCCCTTACTTAAGCAAGTTACTGGAAGTTGATTGCTGTGGTGTTGAGTTTCAATGTTCACTGTTACTCGCACAGCATTGCGCTTGGCGATCGAGATGAACAGTTGTCGCAAGTTTACGAGGAGATTGAGGCGGATATGATCCTAATTGGAGCGACCGCGATCGAGGACAAACTGCAGGACGGCGTTCCTCAGACCATCGCCAATCTCGGACTGGCCGGAATCAAGACTTGGGTTCTTACTGGCGACAAACAAGGTCAGTAACGTACTTAGTTGTGTGTAATTGTAACTGTAATCGGACGTTTACCACTCAACGATTAAGAGGCGCATGGTTGACCTATTTGTTGCCCAACTGACCTATCTGTTGCCCAGCTGACCTATCTACTGTCTGGTTGACCTATATGTTGCCCAACTGACCTATCTGTTGCCCACCTGACCTATTGTCAGGTTGACCTATTTGTTGTCCAACTGACCCATCTGTTGCCAAGCTGACCTATCTGTTGTCTGGTTGACCTATTTGTTGTCCAACTGACCTATCTGGTGCCCGGCTGACCTATCTTTTGTCTGGTTGAGCAATCTGTTGTCTGGTTGACCTATCTTTTGCTTGGCTGACCTATCTGTTGTGTGTGGTTGATGTATCCAGTGTTTAACGACAGCTTCTGGCTGGCAAGTCTGTTCGTGTTTGCTTTATTTGCCATTTACATTACATTTCAGTTGTACTCTGTAATTGCAATTAGTAATTTCAATTTTTTATTTTTAACTCTAAATGTAATTTGTTATTGTAATTTGCAGTTGTAGTATGTAATTTAATCTGTCGTTGTATTGTATAATTGTAATGTATAATTATGATATGTAATTGTAATGTGTTAGTAGTTTGTACTTGCAATTCGTAATTGTAATTCGTAATTGTAATTCGTTATTGCAGTTCGTAAATGTAATTTCATATGATGTATGTATCTTTCTGTGCATGCACTTAGTATTCCTATACGTGACGAATGACTTGCTTATCTGTTGTCTCGTTGACCTATCTTTTCTGGTTGACCTACATGTTGCTCAGCTGACCTATTTGCTGTCTGGTTGACGTATCTGTTGTCTGTGACCTATTGTCTGGTTAACCTATTTGTTGCCCAACTGACCTATCTGTTGCCCAGCTGACCTATCTATTGTCTGGTTGACTAATATTCTGTTGTCTGGTTAACTAATTCTTTGTTTAGTTAACCTATTTGTTTACCGTCCGACCTGTCAATTGTCTGGTTGACCACTCTGCTGCCCAGCTGACCTTTCTGTTTTCTGGTTGACCTATCTGCTGCCCAGCTGACCTTTCTGTTTTCTGGTTGAGCTATCTGCTGCCCAGCTGACCTTTCTGTTTTCTGGTTGACCTATCTGCTGCCCAGCTGACCTTTCTGTTTTCTGGTTGACCTATCTGCTGCCCAGCTGACCTTTCTGTTTTCTGGTTGACCTATCTGCTGCCCAGCTGACCTTTCTGTTTTCTGGTTGACCTATCTGCTGCCCAGCTGACCTTTCTGTTTTCTGGTTGACCTATCTGCTGCCCAGCTGACCTTTCTGTTTTCTGGTTGACCTATCTGCTGCCCAGCTGACCTGTCTGTCGTCTGGTTGAGCGATCTGTTGATCCGTTTCCATAGAAACCGCCGTCAACATCGGCTACAGTTGTCGTCTGCTGACTAAGGACATGGCGGAAATGTTTATCCTTGACGGACATACCCGCGACGAGGTCGAGGCACAGCTTCTTCAGATCCAGACGGACATGGTAAGGCTGTTGGACGAGCTTTTGCCAGTCACATCCGACATCAAAGTGAACGAGAGCATTCCGAAGTCAGATCTCGCCTCCATCGCTTCACGAATAGCCAGCGCCAAACACTTTGGAGGATTCGCTCTGGTCATGAATGGACACAGTCTGGTAGGTGTGGCAGTTGCTAAACAATGACAATAACAGTGAAAATGACAATGAAGAGCATTCATTCATTCATTCATTAGGACATTTATATAACGCCTCTTCAAGAGGCTTACTCGGAGGCGCTCAATGATGATGACGATAGATGATAATAATCATGATTATGGTAATAATAATAGTGAAATTATTAATAACTAGTGTATTTGCCCGTCATAATTATGACGGCAGTGTATATCGTTGGTCGTTGATCGCCGTCGTCAAGACCGATGTCGTCAAGACGACAGTACTGACGTCACAAACGGTTTCACAATGAAACAGAAGCCGTCTGTGACGTAGCGTCCTACGACGGACAAATTTGCATTTAAGGAAACTATATGTATAGATAATAATACTAATAATTATTATTGGTTTTTTACCACGTGTTATCAATGATCCCTCAAAATTTGGAAAAATATTTTGAGCAGAGTAAATGTCTGGAGGGTCAGGTCTTGTCTTCAGGGTTAGTGGGAAAAGTACCTTTAAAGGCGACCAGATTGTAGGGTTGAATGCTAATGGTCAAACACTGAAAAAGAAATACTGACTCACGTCTGTCACCACTAATTATTATTACTATTTATTATGAACAATTTTGACGAGCGCAGAGTCACACAGAAATGCGAATCTGACGCGCGTAAATGTAATAGTACTAATAAGAATGATGAGGATAATAATAATAATAATTGTAAGAATATTAGTAAAAATAATACTACTACTACTACTGCTACTACTACTACTACTACTACTACTACTACTACTACTACTACTACTACTACTACTACTACTACTACTAATAATAATAATAATAATAATAATACTAATAATGGTAATAATAATAATGGTAGTACTAATAACAATAATGATAATGATAATAGTAATACATGGTAATAATAAAAATAATAATGGAAAAAAATAATGAAAATAATGTTCTACACTGTAGACATTCTTCTGATATTGATGAAGTCTTCTGTTACATTGAAGGTGTATGGGTTGACTCGTGAGTTGGAGAAGCAACTGCTCGACACCGGATGTCTTTGTAAGGCGGTCATCTGCTGTCGCGCCACTCCTCGACAGAAGGCGCTCATCGTTAATCTCTTCAAACGCTACACAAAGTCACTCACTCTGGCAGTCGGCGATGGAGCAAACGATGTCGGAATGATCGGAAGTACGTTTTTCGTTTGCGTGGACCTACTTTTTGGAACTCTCTCCCTGTGTCTGTGCACTCTGCTCTGTCGCTTGTGTCTTTCGTTCTCAACTTAAGACTTCTTTCAAATTGCTTGTTCACCACAGAGGGCCATCCGTAAAATTATAGTACGTACGCTTGGAGGGGGAGAGGGTTGACCCAAATACATGTGCTTGCGTATGCTTGCGTATGGGGTCCTCTGATAATGTACGTACGCATAGGAAACGGGGTGGGTAAAACCTATAATTTGTCTATATTGGCCTTCAAGTTGATTGCCCTTCAAGTGAGCCAGAGTTCAGTCTTTTAAGCTATCATGCAGGTACTACCAGGGGAAGTAGGACTGTGGGTGAGGTGTCACTTGTATGCCACCTTAGGATCCTTACATCTGAACGCTATTATTAAACTATCACACAGCTCAGCAGTGAGTCCATGGATTAATCATATTTCAGTCTGGCCTAAAGTGCAGACAGCCGCTGCCTGGACCATTCGTACTGACACATTCTGCAGCTGGTCTTGGGGGGGGGGGGTACGTCAAGCGTACGTACGCAGTTGGAGGTGTGGAAAAAGTACTTGTGCGTACAGGGGAAAGGGATCCAATTTTCCCAGATTTTTGCGTACGTACTTTATGGATGGCCGCTAGGCTGCCTCTCTATCTTATGGACTATCTTCTGGATATTAGCCTGATTATGGCTTGGTTTTGGTGTGCCATCGGGTGATGCCTTGTGCATTAGATACCGGCACAATAAAAGTTACTAATTACAATTACATTGCAGTGGCTCACATTGGCGTTGGCATAAACGGCCAGGAAGGAATGCAGGCGGTCTTTGCGAGCGACTACTCGATTGCTCAGTTTGCTCACCTGCAGCGCCTGCTCTTCGTCCACGGTCGGTGGTCCTACCTGCGCATGTGCAAGTTCCTCAACTACTTCTTCTACAAGAACATCGCGTTTTCACTCTGCCACTTCTGGTTTGCGTTCTTCTGTGGATTCTCCGCTCAGGTCAGCTTCCAGTTTTTCTCAGTACTTCTTAAGGATTTTATGGACATACATGCACAACTAAATTTGCAAGATTTTGAATTAGATTGGACGGGATTAGACTAGAGATTAGGTCAGAATAGAGATTAGATCAGAATAGAGATTAGATCAGAATAGAGATTAGGAACAATTACACGAGGGAGCGCCTCGAACGGCTGCCAATCGTTTACTGCTGTGTAAATAATCGTTTATTTTTAGTTTTCTCGTCGACTCGCCCACATGACTTTGCCCTTCCTCCTAAGGACGACTCGAATTTCAGCCCTTAAATAGTCGAGATCACTATAGTTACTTTATTTCCTATATTTTTCTTCATTTGCTTGCTGTAACATGTTGCGGTGTGTCAACATGCGATGAGAATAAACGAATAATCAATCAATCAAGATCAGAATAGAGATTAGATCAGAATAGAGATTAGCTCAGAATAGAGATTAGGTCAGAATAGGGATTCGGTAAGAATAGAGATTAGGTGAGACTAGAGATTGGATCAGAATAGATATTAGGTCAGAATAGGGATTAGCTCAGAATACATATTAGGTTGGAATAGGGATTAGGTCAGAATAGATATTAGGTCAGAATAGAGATTAGGTTAGAATAGAGATTGGGTCAGAATAGAGATTGGATCAGAATAGAGATTAGGTCAGAATAGAGATTAGGTCAGAATAGGGATTCGGTAAGAATAGAGATTAGGTGAGACTAGAGATTGGATCAGAATAGATATTAGGTCAGAATAGGGATTAGGTCAGAATACATATTAGGTTGGAATAGGGATTAGGTCAGAATAGATATTAGGTCAGAATAGAGATTAGGTCAGAATAGGGATTCGGTAAGAATAGAGATTACGTGAGACTAGAGATTGGATCAGAATAGATATTAGGTCAGAATAGGGATTAGGTCAGGATAGGGATTAGGTCAGAATAGAGATAACTTCAGAATACATATTAGGTCAGAATAGGGATTAGGTCAGAATAGATATTAGATCAGAATAGGGATTAGGTGAGAATAGAAATTAAATGAGACCAGAGATTAGATTAGACTAGAAAACTCTAAAGTTTAAAGGAATCAGTACCAATGTATTGATGCGAAAGGCTGCATAGCTTATACGTGATAACCTTAGTGACGGTTCATTTGTTGATCACTTGTGCCATCTAGGGAATGATTGAACGTTTACCTCAACTCTTTGTTGCACTACTACAACAGAAGAAGAAGAAGAGCAGTCCCTTAAGCTAGTCTGAGAGGCAGCCATGGGTATGAAGTGTTAGCGACTTCATTTTCTTAGCCTCGGCATATGAAGGCGGATTGTCAATCCTCTCCCACGCCATCTCAGAACAAAATGTGAGAAAATAGATGAAGTTAAAGCCTGGGCTGCCGTTGCGTGTTCCGTGCTCTGAAAAAGGTTGGGTTTAGACTTTAGAGACTTGTCCAGAGTCGGTGCACAGAGCTTGCCTAGCAGGTTCAGACCCAAAATCGTTGGATCACAGACTCGACGCACCACCGCATGAACTACCATGCGAGATGTAATTGATTATTGATTGCTTTTTAGTGTTGTCATTACGGAACAATTCTCTCTCTATTTCCACTTGTTTTGTTTCGGATTTTGTATGTTCTCGTATTACTTTGCATATGCATATATATGTATATATATATATATATACATAATATGGCATAATTCATATTTGAATGTATATGGTATATATTACCATAAACAGGCAAGCGCCTGAAAACATTTCTCTTTGTCAGTGAAGACACTGACCCGGGTCGGAGCGCCTCTGATTATGAGTGGCGCTATATAAATTCTCGATTACAATTACAATTACAATTACATATATGTGCTATATATATGTATATATACATATATACTGTATACATAAATTTATATTATAAATATGTATGTATATGCACCTATAGTCCTATACTAGACACCTGTATATATACATATATATGTAATAGATATAGATGTATGTATGTATGTATGTATATATATATATATATATGTATATATATATATAATTACGTATCTAGAAACTATGGCACCTCACTGAGTACCTCACAAAGGCATTCGCACACTCACACGTCACAAACACACACAACTTTATATATATTCACTTATTTGGAGGTACTCCATGTCTAGATACATAATTTATATATATATATATATATATATATATATATATATATATATATATATATATATATATATATATATATATACTGATGCTGTATGCGTACACGTATATATATTATATACATACATATATAATATATACTATATACACATATATTAGCCTATTTATACACACGTGTGCGGTCACCAACTGGTACGGAGTCGCCCCCTGGCTGCGGGTGAGGATTTTGAATCAGTGTTTGCGTATCATTGTGCGATCTGCTGGAGATTTTGTCTGGTGGCTTTGTTTGCGAGTCGTCCCTCTGATCTCCATTGTCCTGGAAATACTCAGCCAGCCGGTCAGCCTTATCTTTCACACCGATCACGGCACCCTCCACCCCCGTCCGACTAGACGCAGCGCCTACTGTATCTTCTGATCGGACAGGTCCCTTCCTGTCCATTCGTTTGCTCACTCATTCGTCATTCGGAAATTTTCTATACGGTGAGGAGTGGGTGTGGGGTTGCTGGGGCCCAGATTGTTCAGAGAAAACATTAATTCGTTTTTTCATTAATTCGTTCATTCATTCTTGGAGAGCATTAATTTGTTCATTGTATGGAACCTCGTAGGCATGGGCGGCGATCTATGAGGGGACGGGGGGACATGTCCCCCCATTTTTAGAGTGGGGGGACACTCCATGGATTTGTCCCCCCCCACATTTTGAAGAAACACCAAAAAAGGCGGAGAAATGTAATTGCGTGTGAGGGTTTTCGGAGCGTTTTTTGACCAGACGAGGGAAAAATAAATTTTTTAGGAGAAGTGTCCCAAAATTATGCGAAAGAAGAAGGAATTCGTCAAAAAAAGTTAAAATCTTAGACGATCTTTTAGACGAAGAAATGAGAAAAAGAAGTGTTATTGTTGTAAAAGGTGGCGAATGACTAAAAAAAAGGTCATAAACTTTTTTTCGAGATGAAATCGATATTTTGTGGAGACGAATTGGTGAAAATGGGGAATAAAGTAAAGAAGTGCGGGAAAAAAGAGGATAAGTGTAAGAAAAAGTTGTAAGAAGAGGTGAAGGACTAAAAAAAGGTCATCAACTTTTTTCGGAGATGAAAGCGAAATTTTTCGGAGATGAAGTGGCAGAAAATTTTTTTTTGGACAAGATTTTCCAAAACCTGTCGTCGACGAGATCGTGGCCGACTTTGTCCCCCCCCACCTCTCAGACAAGATCGCCGCCACTGCTCGTAGGCATGGGCGGCGATCCCGGGGGGGTCGAGGGGACAAGACCCCCACCTTTAAGAGTGGGGGGGACACGCCATACATCGGACCCCCCGAAATTTTGAGGAAACCCCAAAAAAGGTCATCAAATTTTGTTCGCGCGACCTTTTTTTTCACCAGATCAGTTCAAAACTCTTTTTTCACCAGATCAGTTCCAAAATGTCCCCCCCCCCACCTGTCAAACAAGATCGCCGCCACTGCTCGTAGGTAATTCGTTGGAGCGTTCTCCTTGTAACGCGGAGAGTACGGGGCTACGGGTTCGGGCCTCCTTCCTAGAGACGGTTATGGTGTATAGGGACCTTGAGCAAGTCCTTCACTCACAACGGTTATTATTATTATTATTATTATTATTATTATTATTATTATTATTATTATTATTATTATTATTATTATAAGGCGGTTATTAAGCGCCACTATTATATCTTCGTTTATTCAAACAAATTCCCACTGACAGAACGCAATGAGGTACAGTTCACTTGAGTACTTATTGTATACTGTAGCTAATAACCTATTTTGAAAAGTCATGCAAGACAGATTAATCTTCCTGTCTAATAACAGTGTTTTCATACGTCATCCGGCCCAGAAAGTTCCTATTATCTTTGATAGGAAGGGCAAACGGATGCGATCTCAGATTGTGCCGCGTGTCATGCAATGAGAGATCATGCAATGTTTTGTAGCTGTGTTTCTCTGGGTTCTGGGTCTCAGACTGTGTTGCGTGTCCTCCCTGTCTAATCTCTATCTAATGACCAAGCATTAATCGATAGCGCTGAGCGATTGTGAGTGAAGGACTTGCTCAAGATCCATACAGAGTAGCCTCATGGAGGAGGGGCTCGAATCCGTACTCTCCGCTTTGCATGGCGAGCGCTCTAACCAATCGTATACGGTTTCCCACTACACGTACATACACCCATTCAAAACCTTCCCAATAACGGTGTCTAAGGTAGAGAGCTCTTGTTAATCGCCTAGCGTGTCCCTTCCTTATAGTTACGGTTGACACCGTTTTATAGTGTCTAAAGCGAGTGCTTAACGAATCGGCTACCCTGCCCATGTCCAATGAAACCTCAATCGAGGTAGGCTACCACTCGTTGAACGTGGAATATATTACGGCGCTCATATTTTGTCACCATTGTCTATCTGATGAAGGCTTTTGTGGTTTCTGCGGTTTTCCAATGTTGCGTTATGACTGTATCCACAACAGTTTCGATCTTATTTTCTACGAAACCCTTTGTTTTCTTTCAAAATATATCGGATCTGGCTTGGACCAAGAATGCTGGTGAACATTGTTAACGCAGCCGATTTTATATGTTGATGACGGTTTCAGGGTTATGGTGACCGTTGTTGTTTTGGTTGGCTGGCTGGCTTACTGACTGGCTTTACAGGGTGATTGGTTCAATCGTATAGTTTGTTGACTGGCCTGTTGGTTGACTGACTGGTTAGGTGCCTGACTGCGTTGTTTCAGTGACTGGTTCTTTGACTGACTGGCTGGCTGACTGACTGGCTGGCTGACTGACTGGCTGACTGACTGACTGACTGACTGACTGACTGACTGAGTTTGGAGCTGGCTGGCTGACTGACTGACTGGCTGGCTGACTGACTGGCTGACTGACTGACTGAGTTTGGAGCTGGCTGGCTGGCTGGCTGACTGACTGACTGGCTGGCTGGCTGGCTGACTGACTGAGTTTGGAGCTGGGTGGCTGGCTGACTGACTGGAGCTGGCTGACTGGCTGACTGACTGATTGGCTGGGCTGTCCGTATGTCGGACTGACTGATTGATTAATTGATTGAAAATGAGTCTAGTTTGGGTAGTCCTTGTATGTGGGCCGGAGTCTCTCGGTTGAGGGGAGTTAAATGTGGCTGCTTCTGGGGAATTGGGACTGAGTCCGGCGCCGGCGTGCATATGGGTGGAACCGTCGAGACAATCCAATTATACCGGATGACCTACATTCCTCAACTTCGGACGTGTCCTCGATGAACCCTGTCTCTGTGCCCTTCAGAGTTTCATCGACCGATTACGTCTTTCGAGGCCCAGTGCAGAGGCCACGTGGTTCAGGATGTGGATCTATGAATATGATTCATATTATTCCTGGAGGACAGTTGGCAATATGTTATTGTTACAGTAGTATTTGTTAAGGTTAAGTATGTTTTGCCAGTGTGATAATGTTATGATGCGTAATATAATTATTGGCGGATTAACTTGTCACCATAGTATGATTCACAGTAAAAATATTATTATTATTATTGCTATTATTATTATTAGTATTGTTATTATTATTATTATTATTATTACTATTGGTATCAGTATTATTATTATCATTTTTCCCCGAGGTACCTATGATCCCTCAGGAGTGCATAATTAGGGGAGCATTGTTCTGTGATGGCTAGTCTTCACAAATGGTTTTACCAGTGGGAAATGTGTTACAAAAACTGACTGCATTGCAGACTGTTATTGTTATTGGTGTTATTTTATAATTATTATTATTATTGTTGTTGTTGTTGTTGTTGTTGTTGTTGTTGTTGTTGTTGTTGTTATGGTGTTCCGGAAATGTGTATGCTGACTATTTTCCCGTTGCTTTTTGCTTCACTGATTTTGCTTTTGAGGGATTCTTGTTTTGTTGTGTTTTGTCGACAGACGGTTTTTGATGAAGTATTTATTGCCGTCTTCAATGTTCTCTTTACGTCACTTCCTGTCCTGGCGCTTGGTCTCTTCGATCAGGTAAGTACATTACTCGCACTCTCTGCTTACCAACGACCAACCAATCTGTTCAGTGACCAAGTAAACAACCATTTGGTTGTTTGATTGTTTTCAGTGATTGTTTTCATTGATTGATTCATTGATTTATACATTGTTTGGTTCATCGATTCATTGATTGATCCATTGATAGATTCATTGATCGATTCATTGATCGATTCATTGATTGATCCATTGATTGAGCCATTGATCGATTCATTGATTAATTGATTGAGCCATTGATCGATTCATTGATTGATACATTGATTGATTCATTGATTGAGCCATTGATCGATTCATTGATTGATACATTGATTGATTCATTGATTGAGCCATTGATCGATTCATTGATTGATCCATTGATTGATTCATTGATTGATTCATTGATTGAGCCATTGATCGATTCATTGATTGATCCATTGATTGATTCATTGATTTATTCATTGATTGAGCCATTGATCGATTCATTGATTAATTGATTGAGCCATTGATCGATTCATTGATCGATTCATTGATTAATTGATTGATTGATTCATTGATTGAGCCATTGATCGATTCATTGATTCATTGATTGAGTCAATGATCGATTCATTGATTGAGCCATTGATCGATTCATTGATTGAGCCATTGATCGATTCATTGATTGATTCATTGATCGATTCATTGATTGATTCATTGATTGATTCATTGATCCATTTATTGATTGATTATGGGACACGGTAGCTAATTGGTTAGAGCGTTCGCCTTGTAACTCGGAGAGTAGGGGTTCGAACCTCCTCATTCAGATGGTGGCACTGTTCAATTGTGAGTGAAGCACTTCCTCAAAGTCCTACACAGTAACCGTCTCAGAGGAGGAGTCTCGAACCCATGCTCTGTGTTATATGGCGAGCACTCTAACCATTCGGCTACTGTGTTGGGATGTTCTGTCCGGCTTTCGGATTGCTGTAGCGTTGTTTGACCTCAGTCAGAATTCCCTGCAAATGCGAAAAACCTGCTTCTGGTCGGTTTATGCTGAGATTCGTAAACATACTTCAGTGATCTTCACCTATTGTTATCAATTGCACATCTACAAAGCTAACACCTTCGAGGGATTCTTTACACGCGTCATATACACATTCAGATGGAGGTGTGTGTGTGTATATATATACATACATACATATATATATATATTATGTATGTATGTATATATATGTGTGAATGTGTATACACATATATCTATTTATATATATGTATATATACACATATATATGTATATATATTCACACATATATGCATATACATGTATGTATATGTATATATATATATATTAATGGAGGCACACACATATATATGCATACATATATACATGCATAAATACGTATATTCATACATACATAAATACAATATACAATGATTATACATCCATAACCTATTTTTTTTAAACGTCATACATATATATTCATACATACATAAATACAATATACATCCATCCATACATACAAACACACGTGCATACATACATACCGTGCATACAGGGGCGTAACTTTAGTCTAAAAAGTGGGGGGTGCCAATACTTCGGTCTAAAAAGTGGGGGGTACCAATTTCTTCTCCACTTTCGCTTTTCGCATGGTGGCCATTTTGAACATATTCCCTGTCAGTATTCTCATTAATTTTGGCTCTCAGTTTACATGTGTATCTAAGTACTTTCGCACTTTGGCGGAGACTGCATTCTCTGGGAAGGCACAATAACAAAAATGTTGATTGACATTGCTTAAAAAGTGGGGGGGGGGTACAGTACCCCCAGTCCAAAAAGTGGGGGGTACGGGTACCCCTCGTACCCCCCACAAATTACGCCTATGCGTGCATACATACATTATACATCCATACATACATCCATCCATAGATGTGCATCGTTTTCTGTACAGGACGTGAACGACGTATGGTCCGTTAGATATCCTCGGCTGTACGTGATAGGCATAGAGTGCGGTCTGTTCAGCGTCCGCGTCTTCCTGTTGAACGCCGTCGAGGCTGTCGTCACCTCCCTCGTTCTCTTCTTCGTCCCCTACTTCGTCTACATCGACGCCGTACGACCCGACGGAACGGCCGCCGACGATATCATGGCCTTCGGAGTCGTCGTCTCAACGGCCCTCGTCCTCGTTGTAACGCTCAGGGTAAGTCTAACGCCCGCCCTGCTGGTGGCTCTCGTAGACACTCATGTGTAAACATCTAGATACTTAAGTACAGTTATATGCACATACATCCATACATGCAAGCACTTCTATAGATACATAACATACAGGTATACATACATAGATCCATACATGCATACAAATATATATACCCACACATGCATACATACATACATGCACTTATATACACAGACATACATAGATCCATTCATGCATACCTACATACATACCCACACATACATACATGCATACCTGCATACATACCCACACATGCATACATACATACATGCATACCTACGTACATACCCACATGCATACATGCATGCCTACATACATACATACACATACATATATGCATACCTACATACATACCCACACATGCATACATACATACATACATGCATACCTACATACATACACACATGCATGCATGCATGCATGCATACATACATACATGCATACATACATAGATCCATGCACAGATACATACGGTACATACATACGTGCACGTTGCACACATGCAGCATACATACATGCGATGGGTACGAATAAATGTTCGTCATTGTCCTCAAGCATTTGTCATGTCCTGTGCTGCCCTTAGTGTTAGTCCAAGCTATGTTATATCCTCATTTATATTATCTATCCAGCGTAGTCTTGGTCTGCCTTTGTTTCTTTTTCTTTCAAATCTTGCATGTAGTGCATTGTGTGAGATTCGCTTAACTTTCAGGTGGCGCTTTTGAAATTTGGAGTTTACGATTATGCAAGATTATGTTGCGGGTTTGATGTTCTGTTGGCGGTTTTAGAGGGGGTTAGGGGCTGTAGCCCCTAGATGGAAAGTTATCCCCCTAGTTTTCTTAGCCCCCCATATACACATTTTAGCCCCCAGTTTTACGTTTAAATACCCATACATTTCATACAATGTTTGTTGGTAACAATGCCTGGTTACAGCCTCTGTGTGCTATAGTGTATACTGTATATGTGTATATGTGTATACAGAACAGTTTGTACTGGAATCCGTTTGGAGCATGCACATACATAAATTAATATTAATGGATAAATTCTTGTGAGAAGAAAAAAGCTGATGGGTTAAGCGATGAACTTTTCGACGGGAGGGGCTAAAGCACTTTTTAGCCCCCCCCCCATTCATGAATTTTAGAACGGCCACTGGTGTTGTGATCTTGATGTTCTCTTGTGCTAAAGTGTTCCTTGGAAATGTTGTGATCTTGACATTATGTTGTATTATAGTATGCCTTGGAAATGTGGTCTTGGTGTTCTGTTGTGCCACAGTGTGCCCTGGAAATGTGGTCTTGGTGTTCTGTTGTGCCACAGTGTGCCTTGGAAATGTGGTCTTGGTGTTCTGTTGTGCCACAGTGTGCCTTGGAAATGTGGTCTTGGTGTTCTGTTGTGCCACAGTGTGCCCTGGAAATGTGGTCTTGGTGTTCTGTTGTGCCACAGTGTGCCTTGGAAATGTGGTCTTGGTGTTCTGTTGTGCCACAGTGTGCCTTGGAAATGTGGTCTTGGTGTTCTGTTGTGCCACAGTGTGCCTTGGAAATGTGGTCTTGGTGTTCTGTTGTGCCACAGTGTGCCTTGGAAATGTGGTCTTGGTGTTCTGTTGTGCCACAGTGTGCCTTGGAAATGTGGTCTTGGTGTTCTGTTGTGCTACAGTGTGCCTTGGAAATGTGGTCTTGGTGTTCTGTTGTGCTACAGTGTGCCTTGGAAATGTGGTCTTGGTGTTCTGTTGTGCTACAGTGTGCCTTGGAAATGTGGTCTTGGTGTTCTGTTGTGCTACAGTGTGCCTTGGAAATGTGGTCTTGGTGTTCTGTTGTGCTATAGTGTGCCTTAGAAATGTTGTGGTCTTGATATTATGTTTTATTATAGTGTGCCTTGGAAATGTTGTACTGGACCTTTTTCAATCACCTCTTCGTCTGGGGAAGTGTCGTCATCTACTTTATTGTTGTCTTCATAACCTACTCCAGTCTCGTCCACCATGCTTACGAGGGTCTGGCCGTCAGCATCATGGTCACCGCTGACTTCTGGCTGACGCAGGTCATCATCGTCTTCGTCCTACTCATGCCGGTTGTTGCTGTCCGGTTTTACAGCCTCGATACTCACCCGACCTTTTTCGACAGAGTCCGATGGTCTCTTAGGTTCCGGCCCCGCGAAAGCATGTTGTCGCCGGAGGAGTTGGACATTCTTCGGATGGAGGATGTGGTAGTCGATGTTTCGAAGCGGAGACCGACACGGTTGTCGCAGCAGCTCGGGTACGCATTCTCCCACCAGGAAGGGTTTGGCGAGCTCATCATGAAAGGAAAGATGGGTGTGGAGGATGAGGTGCTTCCGCCAGAGTCGGGTAGCAAAAGTCGTGGTTTGCAGATTGTGATGGACAAAGGTGAATCGAAGAGTGCTGCAAAAACACCAAGTCCCACGAATGCTGCAAGTATGGGAAGTCCAAAAGCACCAAGTCCCACGAATGCTGCAAGTATGGGAAGTCAAAAAACACCAAGTCCCACGAATGCTGCAAGTATGGGAAGTCCAAAAGCACCAAGTCCCACGAATGCTGCAAGTATGGGAAGTCCAAAAGCACCAAGTCCCACGAATGCTGCAAGTATGGGAAGTCCAAAAACACCAAATCCCACAGTCCGTTAATCAGAAAAACATTTGAATCTAAAGGTTATATTTTCAGTTATTTATTTCGTTATTGTGTAGTATTGATGTATTATTAAAGCAGTTAGGAAAATCAAAACTTTTATTCAGCTAAACCAGCTGTGCGGAAGAAACTGGCCTTGTCGTAATGAACAGTATTTTGTTGCTCACTATTTTTATGCTTTCCTCTGATTTAATGCCAAAGGGAGAGTATTTCTCCATGTTATTCTGCCAGTATTACTAGCGGTACACTTTAAAAAAGATATTTTATGAATGGAGCGTGTGTTTACGGTTATGTGTCGTTATTTTGATGAAGGCATGCATCTTTTATCGTCCCGTAGCCGTGATATTTGTGTTGGAACCCAAACGCCTGTTTAATAAGGTCACGGCAAAGCATCGGTAGAGGTGGTGATGGTGGTAGTAGTAGTGGTGATAGTCACTCGGTCAACTGACGGGTGGTGATAGTGATAACCGCTATCACCACCACGATCATGGTAGCGGTGGTGGTGGTTGTGGTCATGCATTGTGATGGATGGTGGTGGTGTTAAGTGGTGGTGGTGCATGGTGGTTTTGGTTATGATGGTGATGACGATGATTATGGTAGTTGTGATAGTAATAGCGGTGATGATGGTGTTGGCAATGATGATGATGATGATGATGATGATGATGATGATGATGATGATGATGATGATGATGATGATGATGATGATGATGATGATGATGATGATGATGATGATGATGATGATGATGATGATGATGATGATGATGATGATGATGATGATGATGATGATGATGATGATGATGATGATGATGATGATGATGATGATGATGATGATGATGATGATGATGATGATGATGATGATGATGATGATGATGATGATGATGATGATTAAACATATATAGTAATGATGATGATGATTAAACGTATAGTGATGATGATCAAATACTTCATCATCATCATCATCATCATCATCATCATCATCATCATCATCATCATGAGAATGGTGATAACCAAACATATATAGTGATGACGAGGATGATGACGGTCAAACCCCCACAGTGTGCGTGACTGTCTATTCGTGCACACGTAACATAGATTGGACTCATTAGTTCCAGACCAACTGCCTACAGCTGCGAAGAGCGACAATAATTCGCCGACCACGAGACCATAAATGAACGATGATCTGTCTCCAATTAGTCCAATAGAAGAAAGATTGCCCAGAATTACTCTGTCTGATGAAAATGCGAAGCCAGTGTCTTCTTGCCAGTATAAGCCACACCTTCATCATCACACTCTTGTGGGGCATGGTAGCCGGTTAGTTAGAGGGCTCGCCTTGTAACGGGGAGACTGCAGGTTCTCCAACCTCCTCCTCTGAGACGGCTACTGTGTAGGGACTGTGCACATCTACTCTTAAATGGCGTGGCACTAGAGGCGTAACTTTGGTATAAAAAGTGGGAGGTACCAATTTCTTACATACACGAGGCAAGGCGGAGATTACGATCTCTGGGAAGGCACAATAATAAAATATTGATTGGCATTGTTCAAACAGTGGGTGTCTGGTACCCCAGTCCAAAAAGTGGGGGTACGGGTGTCCCTCGTACCCCCTCCCCACAAATTACGCCTATGCGTGGCACCCATTCAAACGGGCAGCCATTGCGAAGGATCTCATCCGATCAATTCGTTAAAAACGAACAAAGTCGAGGCCACGGGCAGTGCACGGTGGTGAAAGATTTCACCCGATATATTCATTGAAAAAAGGAACAGGGTCGATACCTTACGGTCGCTAGCACGGTATGTACTCGGGGACCTTAAATGGCGTGGCACCCGTTCAAACGGGCAAGGGTGGTGAAGGATTTCACCCGATGTATTCATTAAAACTGAGCGTGGTCGTGGCCATACGCTAGGCCTATAGAAAGTCGAGTGCATCCACATTTTACATTTACGTCTACTTATATCAATCTCCGCCAGGGCAGAAGTTTGGTTCGAGATTTCTGCCCAACTCAGCTATGATGAGTACACTGACCGCACATTGTCGGTGGGAAGATGAGACGGCGAGGGAGAGTACTGGCCACCCCTCCTCATATGCCGAGGCTGAGAAAATGCAGTCGCTTACAGTTCATACCCTGACTGCCTCTGGGCTAGCTTAAGGGACTGCTCTTCTTTATGTCAATGCTAAGAGTGTGAAGTGGTCAGTGTTGTATTTCATATCCTTGGCAATCGTTCGGTTTTTAGATCAATGGACTTCTCAGCTTCCCCTAACCACAGCAGGGACTGGAGATACCAGACGTTCCTCTATGGCGTAAAAGAGATTTGACCTAATAACTGGAGTGGTGTTTCCTTGTGGGAAATGAGTGGGAGAGAAGGTGGGGCCGGGGGTGAACATGGCTAATTAGCCATTGAGAAAGAACCTCGAGAGCCAAAGATAAGTTGGTCAATACAGGATCTCGTGTCGACTGACATATTAATTTCTGCAATTTCCGCAGCTGCGAACGCTCTCCGTGTTGCACATGTTTGACGCTTGCTTACATTTATGTGGCCATGATGAAGATATCTGGAGATGACAACTAGATGTCTGTTCTAGCGATAGCCCTGTGATTAGCGTGGTGGACTGTGAACCAAGTGGTCGAGGTTCAAATCCCTGCCAGGGCAGACATTTGTTTAATGATGTCTGCAAACTCGGCCATATTGAATACACTGACCGTATACACTGTCGTTGGGAAGATGAGACGGCGAGGGAGAGGACTGTCCACCCGCCCTCATATGCCGAGGCTAAGAAAGTTGAGTCGCTCGCTTACAGTCATCATCGTCACCATCTTCTCCTTCTTTCTCTTATCCTTATTCTAATTCTTTTCTGCTTCGCATTCTTTGCATTCTGCTTCTTCACTTTCTACTTCGGAATGTCCTTGCATTCTCTTTCAGATTCTTTGCATTCTCGTTCACATTCTTCATCGCATTCTCCTTCACATTCGTCGCATTTTCCTTTGCATTCTGCTTTGCGTTCTTCACATAGTTCGCAATTCTTCTTATTCACATTCTTCTTTGCATTGTCATTCTTCGCATTCTTCTTCGCATCCTCCTGTGCATTCTTTTTCACATTCTTCTAGCGACTAAAGTGTCTGTCGTACCCAGCCATGGCTTCTGAGAAAGCAGACGATCACTGATGCTATAAATAGACGCACTTGTGTAGCGCTGACCCTTGTAATAGAAAGTCGGCAACACTTAAAAATAATTGGATGATGGTCCGCTCTTATCTAAAGTAACGTAATATGATTGAAAGGTAATTATAGTTATTTAAGACGAGGTAATGCAAATGAAGGTAATCGTGTGATGTAAACGAAGGTAATGCTGATGAAGGTAACAGTGTGATGTAAACTAAGGTAATGTAAACTTTAAGGTAGTTACGTAAGATGAGCTAATGTGTAAAACGTAAGATGTAGGATAATGTAAAATGCAAAGTAATTATGCTTTGCGCGATAAGTTAATGTAAATCCAAGGTGAGTATGCAAAGATGAGGTAATGTAATTGAAGGTAGGCCTAAATGTGGGAACATAAGATGGCAAGCGAGAGGACTGGCCGCCCGCCCTTATGTGATGAGGCTAAGAAAACGAAGTCGCTAACACTTCATGCCCATGGTTGCCTCTCAAGGCTAACCTAAGGATCTGTGCTTCAAACATACTGTTCATTCTAGGCTTACTCTACTATGTTGTATATTCTAATTTGTAGTACTCCAGAATGCTGTGTATAGCATGCCATACTCGAAGATATACTGCTTAGTATACACCACGTG
Source organism: Allolobophora icterica (assembly GCA_963556255.1). NCBI lineage: Eukaryota > Metazoa > Annelida > Clitellata > Crassiclitellata > Lumbricidae > Allolobophora > Allolobophora icterica. The sequence goes on along the minus strand of OY744617.1, from coordinate 38,727,460 downwards.
GGCTCTTATATAGTCGGTGCTGGTTGGCAGGCATGTATATATATATATATATATATATATATATATATATATATATATATATATATATATATATAATAAGCATATATATATATATATATACACACACACATATGTATGTTTGTATGTATGTATGTATGTATGTGTGTATAATATGTGCATGTATGTATATATGTGAATAAGCATGTGCAAGCTTTGGCAATATTTTGTTAGGAATATTTTTCTAGTCTCGGCAGAAGGACTGGCTTATGGCTTCAAGTGTATATGGATGTATGTAAGTATGTTGTGTCTGTGTGTCTGTCTGTCTGCCTGTCGGTATATATATACATATATATATATGTATGTTTCTTATGTATCTATGTATGCAGGTATGTTATTTGTCTATGCAGGTACATTGTATCCAAACTTTAAAGTTTTAACGCAGACCTACATACAGACAGACAACAGACAGACAGGGACACACATACAGACAGACATATAGACAGACAAATTCACGCAAACATAGAGACAGACATAGACAGACAGACAAATGCACGCATACATACATACATACAGACACACAGACAGACAAATACATGCATACATACAGACAGACACACAGACAGATGCATGCATACAGACGGACCAATGCACGCATACATACAGACAAACATACAGACAGAAAAATGCACGCATACACAGAGACAGACTACAGACACAGACAGACCAAGGCACACATACATACATACATACATACATACATACATACATACATACATACATACATGCATACATACACACAGACATGAATGCACACATACATATTGCGTCAGTCGCGGCTTAAGAGCCGAATGAAACGATTCGTTGATTGTTCTACGGTATTTCTCAGAGCTCTCTATCTGCTCCCACCGCATTTAATTCGCATGCCTGTAGTAGTAGTCCGGCCACCAGAGGCCAGCAGGCCTTTAGTGAATCATATACCTCGGTGGCCATGTGCCGACTGCGAACTGGCACCGCTTAAGTGCCCACTTTGGCTCCATCCGTCTTACTGGCAGGGCTCAGCAGAGCGGGCAACCCTCCTGCCCCTTTGACTTTACCGTAGACGAACCGTGCAAGAACGTGCGCTTGTTCCACTGTGGCTGAGATAAGATAATATCGGACTGCTCGGCCGTGGAACTAACAGGCCGCCTATCGGAGGATTTTTTTGCGGTTTTTCTCAGTGCTTTTTCTCAGGTTTTTCCTCGCCAGGGAAGAAATTTCTTTCGAGGGTTCTGTTCCACCTGCATCCCCTAACCGTCTCATCTATAATGAGTACACTGACCCAGGATGGGAATTGTCGGGGGTTGGAGGTTCAACCCCCTAGTCTTTCTTAGGACCCTCCGTTAAGTCTTCATTGCACAGCTGTGCTAGTGTGATGTAGCATCATTTGACTCTGAGTCTCTGATAAAGAGAAGAAATTTCCATGGTGTATCGTGTATGCATTTTTGAATTTTCTCAACAAAGGGATTGATTTTGATTCGAGTCTGACTTGCAAAACTGCTAACGTTGAAATCAGTTGCTTTCAAATTTCGTTGACATCAGTTTATAAAATACGGATCAAATGTTCAACTCCCCCTCCCCCAGTCTTTTTTCTACAATTCCACACTGCACTGACCGTACACTGTCGGTCGGAAGATGAGACGGCGAGGGAGCGGACTGGTCCTCATATGCCGATGCTGAGAAAATGAAGTCGCTAACACTTCATATCCATGGTTGCCTCAGGGCTAGACTGCTCCTCTTCTTCTTCTATTCTCAGCCTTGGCGTTTAGACTGGCTTCAAGTGTTGGCGACTTTACTTTCTTTCATGGTTAGGCCTACTTCCTGCAACTATGTGAAAGGCCAATCCTCTCTTCGATCGGCATCTGCAGGAAAGTATGTTGTTCCTGGTACACGTCTTGGCCGGCGTTCATTCACAGTTGCCGGTCCCCTCCATCTGGAACTTTCTACCAACTTAATTTCCCAGCCTTTTTGGATTGACCTTTATCAGCAGCGACCTCTGATGTCAGAAAGATGAAGCTTTAGCAAATAACTGAAGAACATATTTCGAATGGAATCGTTATATAAACTTAAAATACTCGAGATACAAATCCTTATGAAAGCAATCTTGAATCGTAGAGTCGTTTGCGACTTCATTTCTCGGCATCGGTTAGCAATGGAATCGAATAAAGAGCATAATTATTTTGCCCTGACTAAATGCGTAAATGTATGCGAGTTAATTTTCTCGGCCTTGATTAGCAATGGCGAGCGTTTAAAGTGGGTGGGAATGGTGTTCCCACTGCTCTCGAAATTCCTTTCTTGCGTTCCCACTGCTCACAATGGAACCCTGGTAACACATGCGTTTAAAACAAAATATTCTTTGGAGTTCCAACTGCTAACCCAAACCACTTTAACTACTGGCAATGGCAATTGAAGCGAATAAAGAGCGTAATTTTGCATCAACTTATTGTGTAAACTCACAAGACTCTTCCGACAGAAAACGCTCTGATATATAATATATTAATCCCGACAACATCGCACGTAACGTAGGATGGACACTGCAATCAATGAAATCCACCGACGGCCAATCGCCTAATGACGATTGACGCCAAATAAATACATCGAGGCCTTCGGGGTAACGGTCGACCAATTGCCCCAACTAAAAGCTTTTACGACATTGCCTCTGTACGTAATCCTACATTTCATTAGGATCAGGTTTCAAGCGTCGACGCTCCTCGCCCGTTGTTGAAGCAATGTCTGTGAACATTAACGCTATAGTGTGGCCTCCAAGCGTTTTGTCTGATAATTAAACATGGCCAGTGTACAATACAATACAATACAACTGTATTTTTATATTGCCCTCCTTCCAAAGTTCAGGAAGCACACACGACCACACTAAATTAGATATTTCAAGCAAACGCCAGACTTGGGAATCGGAGATTATCAAAAGATCGAGTTCAAAACTGTTATGGGCGTTAACTTTGACGTGACTGACACGGGAATGGATACAAGAGTTTAAGAGTCCTGTTGGAAATCATTTCCGATGAATCCTCCAAGAGGAATCTTGATTATTTGATTGCCGGGTGCGAAGTGATTGACCGACTGACACTTGACAGACAGGCATAAATAAGTCTGTGCATCCCGTATAGACTATTGTAAGCCGAAGCATAGAGTCTGACAAGTCGGCAGGCCTAGCCAAGCTCTTGCTTTGCGGCATAGTGCGATCGTACGTTACCTCTCGGAATAACGTACGCGTACCGTACGTACGTTATCGAAAACAGTAACGTACCGTACGCGTACGTTAAAAATGCCACAAAGTTATCTGATCATTCACAAAGAACCTCAAAATAACTATAGTCTTATTTATAAGGTACGCGTACGTCAAAAATGATCAGTTTAACTCTACAGTATTGGTCTTCCCGTACGCAGGCCTAGTTATTTACGAACGGTACCGAAATTTAGTATTACCAATAAAATGACCACAGGCACTGACCATCCTATAAAGTGTGCCGTAAAATCTTAATTATCTTCATATTATGCATTAGACAGAATATTAACAATTTGGAATTTAAAAGTTTGAAAGTAGAGATCATTGAACAGCCACAGATGACTGATGTAATGGTTAAAATTGTTTGCGCCCAACTATTATTGACTTTTCTTGTGCATGATATTATGTATTTTATTTTCGTCATGAACTTATGTCAACGTAGGCCTACGGTAACGCACTGCATAATAACGTACGCGTACCGTACGCACGTTATAGAAAATAATAACGTACGTACCGTACGTACGGTCGCACCTTGCTTTGCGGAGACCGTTAGAAAGACTTTGGGTAAGAACTGAGAAGGGCTAAATGAAACGATGACATAGACAGACAAATACTGAATGAATGAATGAATGAATGAATGAATGAATGAATGAATGAATGAATGAATGAATGAATGAATGAATACAATATTCGTGTCAATGGTTATTCTTAAATCTGATTATCGTAATCGTAATCTCGAAAGTTCTTCAGCGCCCAAAGAGCGAAGTCGCGGGAACCACCTTATTCACAGGCGCTTAGTCAAAACATAATCGTGGTCGATAGGCGGGGGGGGGGGTGAAATCGGTTCCAGGTGAAAATCCAAAGGGTCAGGGAGACAAAGAGACGGCTAAGGTGGAAAGTGTTTAGAGTTGAAACGGTGAAGGAGATACATGTAAGAGGAAGAGGAAGAGTGGGGATAGGACTTATGAAAGAGCAGTGTTTCCAAATTTTGAGTGAAAGACCTGTGGAGAGATAGCAAGAGGTGAGATTTTGGTGAGTTCGTAGGATGGATCAGATAGTTGTCGTAATACTGGTGAGAGTTAATGAAACAGAGGCACCAGTGCAATGACCAGCAGCTCTCGCTTGACACTTGTGGCTACAGGGTTAATAATATCTGACAGCGTGTACTAAGGCCTGCATGTAAGCTTCTTGAGTTTTTCTTGAAGTGGCGCTTTATAAAATTATGTCAAATTACAATTACAACTTGGTTACGCATACTGTCTTTACTATTTCAAGAATAGGCTTAGGAAGACAATTCACAAAGTTTTCCTCAGTATTCAGAATCGTCTACAAACAAAATCCGGTCAGAATTAAGGTACATTATAAGCGGCCGATTTCATACAAAGTATAATACACTATCAATGGAACAAGAAGTCGGCCAGTCTGTGTGTAATCAACGCGTATGGAGGCTTTCAATAGGAAAAAGTCTGTGTAGTGAGCGTGTCTGGAGCTATGCTCTTTCCCGATTCCCTCCGCCGTAGCGGGGCTTTCCGAATCGCCGACATTCTGGGCCGGAATTGACAGACCTTCCGGTAATAATTCCACCGGTTCTGCCACGGCGGCTATTTTGACAGGAGCGAAGCAATTAAGTGTCCGCCCGTGACCCATTTCGAATCGATATTTGGTCCTTCTGCGCTGGTTTGACCTGGTTCTTTATCGATTCTATAGAAACGACTGGAAAATTAATCCGATATGTATAGGAGCCTATGTACGTTGGACATGGTAGGCTGGAACCCTGAGGGCGTCCGCGCAACCCAGATGGCGTTCTTAGACGGGCAAGTGGACGGACGATCAGACGGAAGGAGAAGTAGGAACAAGGACGGATAGGCGGACGAACGGACAGACAGGTAGACAGATAGACGGAGAGCCAAGCGGACAAACGGACGGAGAAGAGGACGAACGGACGGAAGGTCGGGAAGGAGAAAAAGGAAAGAGAAAAAGAGAAGTGGACGAACAGAGCAGTAGAAGGACGGACACATACTTTGACGGAGAGCCAGGCAGACAGAGGGAAGGACATGATTGCCTCTGTATACTGATTATAAAATGCGGATCATTTTCGCCACATGTACAATTGACCCAGAATCATCGTCGGTTTATTGTTCACTAACGACGATGATGATGAACGTGGTTTACGAATTCACAGGCAGAGTGCGTCGACGGATAGCTGCGCGCCTGCGTATGTGTGTGCTTGTACGTGTGTGTTTGTGTGTGTGTACGTGTGTTTTTGTGTGTACGTGTTTGTGTGTACGTGTGTGTACGTATGTATTTGTGTGTGTACGTGTGTGTGTACGTGTGTATTTGTGTGTGTACGTGTGTACGTCTTTGTGTGTACGTGTGTGTTTGTGTGTAGGCCTACGTGTGTGTTTGTGTGTACATGTGTGTATCTGTACGTGTGTGTTTGTGTGTATATGTGTGAGTTTGTATGTACGTGTGTGTGTTTGTGTGTGTTCGTGTGTGTGTTTGTGTGTGTAGTGTGTTTGTGTGTGTACGTGTGTGTTTGTGTGTGTACGTGTGCTTGCGTACGTGTGTATATATTGTGTGTGTATATGTATACGGTTATGTGTGTTTATGTTTACGTATGTGTGCATGAGTGTGTATGTGCGTGCCGTATGTATGTGTATGTGTGTGTATGTGTTAGCTTGCGTCTGTGTGTGCGTTTGTGTGTGTTTATATATGTGTATGTATATGTGTGTGTTTGAATTTGCCGATCGTGAACGATGATAGATCGATACTTTGACGCCTACACAGGTGGACGTTTGACGGGGAACGTGTCCGTCTGAGTGTCTGTCTGTCTGTCTCTATGCCTCCCTGTCTCTGTGCATCAATTAAAATGCGCCTGCTGGCCGCCAGGGGGCCGGCCATGTGCACGTGTTCGGTGTTTATGCTTCGGCGCCGTTCAGGTCTCGCCAATTACAACCACAATCTCTACCACAGACAGACAGCCAGACACAGAGGCAGACAAACAGACAGACACACAGACAGACATACACAGATACAGACAGACAAACAGACACAGAGACAGACAAACAGACACACAGAGACAGACAAACAGACAGACAAATAGACAGACACAAACAGACAGACAGACACACACAGGCAGACACATACAGACACATAGGCGGACATACAGATAGACAGGCAGACACATAGACAGACACATTGACACAGACGCATAGACAGACAAAAACAGACACACGCACCCAGATACACAAACGAACACACACAGACGAACACACGCGCACAGACAGACACACAGTCAAACATACACAGTCAACAGTCAAACAGGCAGGTGTGAAAACACCTTACGGCAGAATTTGTGGAGACAGACGGACATATACGCACACATACCTACACAGACAGTTGTAGACATACGCACAGATACACGCACAAAGAGAGGTGCATTACACGTATACAAAATGCCAGAATAGGTGCAGATAAGAACATAGACTGATAGACAGACAGACAGACGAACAAATGGTCAGAATGACAGATGGATGGAGGGATGGACATAGATAGATAGATCTATAGATGGATGGATGAATGAATGGATGGATGGGCGAAGAAAGTCAGGCAGAGAGAGAGACAGACAGATAGATATACAGATGTAGATAGGTAGCTAGATAGACAGATAGACATATAGATAGATAGATAGATAGATAGACAGACAGACAGACAGACAGACAGACATACATACGTACATACAGGCAGATAGACAGACATACAGATAGACAGACAGACAGATAGATAGATAGATAGATAGATAGATAGATAGATAGATAGATAGATAGATAGATAGATAGATAGATAGATAGATAGATGATAGATAGATAGATAGATAGATAGATAGATAGATAGATAGATAGATAGATAGATAGATAGATTAGATAGATAGATAGATAGATAGATAGATTAGATAGATAGATAGATAGATAGATAGATAGATAGATAGATAGATAGATAGATAGATAGATAGATAGATAGATAGATAGATAGATAGATAGATAGATAGATAGATAGATAGATAGATATAGATATAGATAGATAGATAGATAAACAGACAGACAGACATACATACATACATATAGGCAGACAGATAGACAGACATACAGGCAGACAGATAGACAGACATACAGATAGACAGACAGACAGATGATAGATAGATAGATAGATAGATAGATAGATAGATAGATAGATAGATAGATAGATAGATAGATAGATAGATACATAGATAGACAGATAGATAGATAGATAGATAGATAGATAGATAGATAGATGTACATACAGATAGATAGACAGACAGATAGACAGCCAGGAGAGAGTGAGTCCGCGCCAGTGCGTTTATCGTGTAACTGCACCAGCGCGGCGGCCAATAGGCCGTACAAGTTGCACACACCAGGCGTAGCATGAGCCTGACTCCAGCAACATCATTAGCCTCCGCAGCAGGACCAGCAGTATAGCAACTGGGGCAGCAGCTTCAGCATCGGTAGCATGCAGCAGGAGAACGAAGGGCCGTGGATTAGCCGGTTCATTATCCGTCTCGTTCCTCGATAAGAGCGTTCAACGTCTGCGAAGCACACACGACTGTAAGACCGATCCTTACGGACGGTGGAGATAGCGATCGTGATGTGATGTTCAACTCTTCTTTGCTGCATCGCATTTGTTGTCACTGGAAAAGATTTACGGTGTTGAGATTGCTGAACGTTCGGCTCTGTCGATCTGCCGACGGTCGCTGCTAAATGTTTTCATAATAATAATAGAAATAATACTAATAGTTGGCGCAGTGGTTGGGCTGTGTGCGTTGCGTTCTTACTTGCAGGCGGATGTTGTTGTCCGATTGAGTTAGCGGTGTTATCTATCGGCTGAGCGGATTATTGCGTCAAGTTGAATGACCTGTTGCGACGGTGTTCCCCTTGCGTCGCGGATGGTGTGGGAAGAGGATTAAGATGTGCGGTTGCGGGTTTGAATTCTGGATTCTTGATGTCGAAACCACCTGGTGATAGAAAGATGGATCGATCGCAGCTGCCGCTTTTACGGAAGAAGAAAACGTCGAAGGAGGTTGCGTCAAAAGATAAGGACGCCTCGTCGACGAAAAAGGACAAAGGTAAAGCATTCCAGACGAAGCTGGGGGCCGTTACGTCTACCGGGTGTCAGGCTACCTCTTCCGCGAGTCTTCCAAGGGAGGAAGGTTCTCCAGGAGGCCGTAAGGACCTTGGTTCGAAGACGAAGAGGGACGATCGGGTTCCAGTAAATGGTGACGGGATTGATTTGGTGGTTGAAGAAGAAGATGGGAGAAAACCCAGGACCCCGATCGATTGGGAGTGGTCAAAGTATGTCGTTCGGGGAGGCCAACAGAGCGAAGCATACCAGAAATTCGGTCCGGAAAAATCGGTTCCGGCCGATGATATTCAGGGAAAAGCGAAGCAGGTTCAGAGACGTGTCACCGGGCTGACTCCTCCGAAGCTGCAGTACAGCCAACTACCTCATCTCACTGGGCAGCAATACTTCTCGGGTAAACTGAACTCGCCTGTGGACTACTCTCCCACCGCTTTACACTTGCAGGAAGATTCTCGACTGCACAGCGCCACCAACGGTAAGTCAAGCCATCCGCAGGTTTTCACCTTCGATCAGAAGCACTTCGACGACCACGATTCCAGTCCCATCTACCACGAGCTGGACCCTCTGGGCGTTTACAATCCGTCAGCGCATCATACCTATCAGAGCATAACGGAAATCAAGGAAGAGGTGAATCGGCTTCAGGCGGAAGCGGCTCGCGGTCCTGTCGCAGTCCAATCCCACAACTCAGGTCCAACTCAGTCTGCCATGCAGACTGCCTCAGGTCCAACACGTTCTACAATCAAACCCGACTCAGGTACGGTTCGGTCTTCGGCTCTGGACTGTTCGCCGAAGCGTCGAAGCTCAAAGACTCTGCCCTCGCACTTAACACGAGTCTGCGCCCCGAGGAGTCCAACGCTGCTCCCAGCTCCAAGTTCCCCTACGGTTCCCGGACATCAAGGACCCACGCGAGCTCAGTCGATCTTCTCAAAGCTCTGGCTCCAGAAGAAGCCCGCCGCACAGGTTCCGAAAGATAGCCCTACAAGAAACGGAGACTACGCCTCCTCTAACAGCGCAGCTACCCGAAATCTTTCACTCGGAGACGTCCGTCTAGATTCGCCGAACACGGAAAAGAATTTCTCCGCTCTGTACGCGCTCACATCACCTCCGCCTTCCGCTGCCACTGCCATGACTGACTATTACCAACGTCTTGCTGGAAACCCAGGCGTTGCAACCTCCCCGCTTTCGCCAACTTCTCCTTACGGCATGGCCGCCTGTAAGAACCTCCTGAACTTCTACGGCAATGCAAAGAGGTCGTTAAGCGACTCCACGGCGGCGGCGGCCTCACTTTCTCTCGGCGACAGAGGCAAGGCTGGCGGAAAGTCGGGCGTTGCCTACGAGAATCGTCTGCCGTGGCGGAATTGCAGGGAGCTGTCGCCGATGAACGGTAAATTGTCTGCTGATCGATGGGATATTGTGAGATTTGGAGAACCCCTGGATAGTCCCGTATCCGGCGGCGGTAACGTCAGTCTGGAAACGTTCAAAAGCAAAAAATCATCTCCCAAACCAAACAAGGCCTGTTCGTCGAGTCCATGCTACCAGTGTCCCGGCAAACCTCAGGCTTCTGCGTCGTCTTCGAAAAAGGACTGTTCGCCGGTAGCGAAGAAGTCGCAACAACAGAAGGGATCCAAACGTACGGAGGAAACAAACGGCAGAGCTCGAGAGATCGATCGGTTTCCTGAACGACAGTTTCCCATCTCGCGTACGATGACGAACATGAGCTCGCTATCGAAGAGCCAGGAAAACGTCGTTCTGTCGGCCTTTCCTCTAGACTTATTCACCACATCGCCTCCTGGTTCGTTCGAATCCCTTCTCTCCGAAGACGACGTCTTCCTGCCGAGCAGCAACGAGCGACTCAACCTGCTCAGTCCTCCTCTGCCGCGAACGACCTTCTCGAGCCCGAGCTGTGGCGTTCGAATGGCCGAACTTCGAGCCGTCAGACGTAAGTCGGACAGCAAATCGCCCTCACCGGAACCACCAACAGTGTCCACACCTCCACCCTACCTTCCGTTTTTCCAGATCTCGTCGCCCACCCATCGCCCGGAACCCGTCACCAAACAGGACGTCGCAGTTCAAACATCACCGATAAGGTCACCGGTTCGACTCGGCGGCAAGAACTCTCACCGCTACATGCACACGATCATCGAGGAAGACCACTTCCTCGACCAGGGTCACTGCGCAACGGACGGTAAACAGCCGGGAGTTCGCTTTGCAGATCCGAAAACGAAGACAACCGCACTGGATTCATCCCGGGACGGAAACGCCTCTGTTCACGGTCGCGGCCTCTCCGTCTTCCGACGACGGGAGATGGATGAGTTCGGGAAGGACGAGGAGGAAGAGGAGGAGGAAGACACGGAAGCTCCGTCGTCGGGCAATTTATTAGAAATAATTAGCGAGGCGGACGACGACGATAATTCGTCTCTGGACAGCTCCTCTGGCAAGATTAGGCTGTCAAGTATTTCGTGCTCCGCAGGGAACCTACAAGACGGCGACGACGGCCGTGTAGGCACAAGAGCGACAGCGGCCGACGACAGCGCCGGTCTGACGCGCCCCCCGTCAGATTCTCCCAAACCGGTACAAAACTGCAGCTCGAACGAGTTAGTCTCCGTCTCCGATCTTGAACGATCATCGCAGATGAGCGGCGTGTCGGCGGCGGCAGCGGCGGATAGTGACAGGGATTGGCGAAGAAGCGCGGGAAGTAAATCAATGAGTGCGACCAGCGAGGCGGAAAGCATTGCGTCCGTGCAAGACGTTGAACAAAGCGTATCGACGCGCCCTGGCTGCAGTGAGTCCGGCCGGCGGCCAAAGGGCAGCAAACTGAGACCTCCGAAGCCGGCCAAATGCATCGCTACGAGGATTACGGACGGGCAGGGCGGCGGCGCGGCTACGGTCGCAAATCAACAGCGAGAAGACGTTTCAGAACTACCTCGATATTCGGCGCAGTACGTCAAAGCAAAGGTCGGCGAGACGCGACCTTTGACCTCTGCGCCGAAGCAGTTCAGCGATACGCAGCCGAGCGTTGCCGTCGACACAACGAGAACTCAACCGCCGATAATCAAAGAGGCTGCGGTTAGGTGTATTGAATGTATCGGAACGAATAGTCACGACAACAAAGCCGCCCCCGTCGATACAAAGTCTTGCGATCAACAGGCAGCACCGGAAGTGCCACGCACGGCGCCGACGGTGCCATTAAAGAGCGGCCGCGGTCCCTCGCATGAGAAATCCCCGATCGCGCAGAGAACGCGGATTCCGGCCGAGCAGAAAAAGAACTTTGCTTCGTCGAAATCCCAGCCGAGCATATCGTCAGCGTCTGGCGTTCGCAATAAAATCGACGGGGCTCCCTCGGAGACAAACCCCGACTGCTCGAGCAGTAGCGGAAGTCAGTCGGGGTCGCAGTCTCTACCGTCGAAAGGCGACTCCTCTCTGACGAACAGGAATTCCAGTCTTTCCTCCAGTCTGACGAGCAGCAGTAGTAGTTCCCTGTTCAGCATCGCTGACAGCGAATCTGAGAACGTTGCGCGGTCCCGAAAAGACCCGTTGATATCCGTGACACGACCCGGAGAATTCAAATCCTCCCCTCCTGGCGATGGTGCGGACAGAACCTCGAATGGAAAGACCGGTAAACCTGGACTAAACGACGGGAAAGGCCTGGAAAAGTCGCGTCTGGCTGTGCCGAAAGTTAGCGTTACCCGTTTTTAATTATTAAAGAGCGCTTTGAAAAGACTCTTGCATCGAAGCAAGAGACAATGACTCTGCTCACGAGCGAAAATTTCTGTGATGATGACAAAAGCTAATTTTACACTTCGCCTGCCTCCTCAGACTTATGATTACAACAATTCGTGTGTTTTAGAGAGTTAAATTTCTGTCGAATTTCTCGAATTTCCTCCACCATTTATACCTCCACTACAGGGCCATTTGCATCGTCACGCCTCTTGCATTTAAGAGTATAATTGCAAACTGCTAAGGAAACGATACACGTTCTATAGTGCAATGAAAGTTGACGAGTTCTGGGGGTAAACTCACTGTTTTTATTTTTCCTGTGCTTATTGAATTCTTGTCGTTCAAGAAAATTTCGAATGAGATAACGGCGAAAGCATTTTGGGGTTTAAGGTCAGTTTCTGTTTATTCGTAAATATTTCTTCCCTTAAAACTTCGCTTGTTTAAATCTTTTTTAATCGAATAAAACGTGGATTTCTTGAAAGTGGTTCCATTGATATTTCATATTCTGTTCGGAGTATACTTTAGTTATGTATATATGTATTTATGTATATATGTAGGTATGTATGTATCTTTGAAAGTTTGTATGTATGTATGTATTTAATTATTCTTGTATATGTGTACATTTATTTTTTTATTTATTCCGGATATTTCTATAGCGCCTCTCGAAGTCAACTACTACTCAGAGGCGCTCCCGACTACAGCATTTGATACTGTGCCGGAATTTTCACGCCGAAGCGCCACGAGCAATTGCGAGTGAAGGACTTGCCCAAGGTCCGTACGCAGCGGCTAGAGTGGGATTCGAACCTGCAACCCTCCGGTCACAAGGCGCCGAACTTACCACTGAGCCACATACACACAAATACATATGTATGTATTTGTGTGTATGTATGTATGCAGGCATGCATATGTATGTATATATGAATGTATGTATGTATGTAAGTATATATATATATATATATATATATATATATATATATATATATATATATATATATATATATATATATATATATATATATATATATATATATATATATATATATATATATATATATATATATATATATATATATCAAGACAAATAATATAGCGCTCTTATACCCCACAAAGCGCAGCGCACATGGCTATACGATATCCGATTTGTTTTAGTAAGAATCTGTATGTAGGGCTGAGATAAAATCTAATTAATTTCACGATCGAACGTCATTAATTGATTTAACGATCCAGATCTTTTAGCTCAGGGTGCAGTTCAATCCTTTAGGAGTAGGATGTTCCATTTATTTAGCACGTTGCAATGATCTACAATGGGTTGCGGTGATTCTATTCAGGATAAGATCACTCCAGTCCAGCAACTAGTGAAATGGGTGACTATCCATGTTGGAACAACTTTCTATGTGTGGGGGATGGACGAGCAGTTGGGGCGTGTGGGTGTCATGCATGTTGGGTGTTGTTGAGGATGTGGCTCGCTGCGAAATGTTATCCGGGGAATCATAAATTCTGATGTCGCTGTTTTGCTATCGCATAAATGGCTCATGGTTCGTTCCGAATGACTTTCTCCCAATCGAGATTTGCATCTGGCAGTGATTCAGAGTCGGACACTGCGTGTGTGCCTTGGCTGGATGCCGTAAAGAAGTGCTATATAAATTTAGAAAATGAATGGAAGGATGGATGGAGGTAGGGGTGATGCACTGATACATGCAATGATGCATGAATGAATGAACGAATGCAGGATTGGATGGATGGGTAGATGGGTGGATGTTTGGCTGATTGAATGGATGAAGGGGAGGATGGATAGATGGATGGATTAGTAGATGGGGGGTTGGTGAATGGGTGGATGATTGGATGGATTGATAGATGAATGGATGAAGGGAGGGACGGATGATGGATGGGTGGGTGGGTTGGTGAATGGAAGAATGGATGGATGATTGGATGGATGAATTAGTGGATGGGTGAATTATGGATGGGTGAATGGATGAGTGGATGGATGCGGATGAGATTGCTAAGGAGTGATGGATGGATGGATGGATGGATGGATGGATGGATGGATGGATGGATGGATGGATGGATGGATGGATGGATGGATGGATGGATGGATGGATGGATGGATGGATGGATGAGTGGATGGATGGATGAGTGGATGGATGCGGCTGAGAGTGCTAGGGAGTATTCATGGACCACAAATCTGAGAATATCTATCTGTCTTACTATGGATTTAAACCCCAGATCTGTAGGTTTTTAGCGTTGATAGTCCTACACGCTAATCACTAGACTATCGTAATACGCACTCATGGACAGCAAAACCAGACAGACAGACAGACAGACAGACATGCACATAGACAGACAATTAGTGACTATAGTGCCTAGATAACTGATATTAGTGACTATAGTGCCTAGATAACTGATATTAGTGACTATAGTGCCTAGATAACTGATATTAGTGACTATAGTGCCTAGATAACTGATATTAGTGTCTATAGTGCCTAGATAACTGATATTAGTGTCTATAGTGCCTAGATAACTGATATTAGTGTCTATAGTGCCTAGATAACTGATATTAGTGTCTATAGTGCCTAGATAACTGATATTAGTGTCTATAGTGCCTAGATAACTGATATTAGTGTCTATAGTGCCTAGATAACTGATATTAGTGTCTATAGTGCCTAGATAACTGATATTAGTGTCTATAGTGCCTAGATAACTGATATTAGTGTCTATAGTGCCTAGATAACTGATATTAGTGTCTATAGTGCCTAGATAACTGATATTAGTGTCTATAGTGCCTAGATAACTGATATTAGTGTCTATAGTGCCTAGATAACTGATATTAGTGTCCATAGTGCCTAGATAACTGATATTAGTGTCTATAGTGCCTAGATAACTGATATTAGTGTCTATAGTGCCTAGATAACTGATATTAGTGTCTATAGTGCCTAGATAACTGATATTAGTGTCTATAGTGCCTAGATAACTGATATTAGTGTCTATAGTGCCTAGATAACTGATATTAGTGTCTATAGTGCCTAGATAACTGATATTAGTGTCTATAGTGCCTAGATAACTGATATTAGTGTCTATAGTGCCTAGATAACTGATATTAGTGTCCATAGTGCCTAGATAACTGATATTAGTGTCTATAGTGCCTAGATAACTGATATTAGTGTCTATAGTGCCTAGATAACTGATATTAGTGTCTATAGTGCCTAGATAACTGATATTAGTGTCTATAGTGCCTAGATAACTGATATTAGTGTCTATAGTGCCTAGATAACTGATATTAGTGTCTATAGTGCCTAGATAACTGATATTAGTGTCTATAGTGCCTAGATAACTGATATTAGTGTCTATAGTGCCTAGATAACTGATATTAGTGTCTATAGTGCCTAGATAACTGATATTAGTGTCTATAGTGCCTAGATAACTGATATTAGTGTCTATAGTGCCTAGATAACTGATATTAGTGTCTATAGTGCCTAGATAACTGATATTAGTGTCTATAGTGCCTAGATAACTGATATTAGTGTCTATAGTGCCTAGATAACTGATATTAGTGTCTATAGTGCCTAGATAACTGATATTAGTGTCTATAGTGCCTAGATAACTGATATTAGTGTCTATAGTGCCTAGATAACTGATATTAGTGTCTATAGTGCCTAGATAACTGATATTAGTGTCTATAGTGCCTAGATAACTGATTACACACCCAGACACGAAGACAGACTTATCTGATGCATCTCAATAATAGCTTTAAAAACATACAGACAACGGCGGACAGAGAGAGAAACGTACAGACAGGCAAACAGACAAACTATTAGCTATTACGCTTTGATAACCAAGCCTTAAGAAACCCAGAAACACATACACAGGATACAGGCAGATAGACAGACAGAGAGGCAAGCGGACAGAGAAACACAGACAGAGAGCAAACAGACAGACAGAGAGGCAGACAGAGAAACATACAAACATACAGACAGTCTATTAACTCGCGCTTTGAAAACCGAGCTTAAGAACACAGAAACACGCACATGACAGACACACAGACAGACAAACAAACAGACAGGCAGACATACAGACACAGTCTATTAACTCTTGCGCTTTGAAATCTATAGCTTTTAAATCCCAGACAGACAGACAGACAGACGCAAGACAGACAGTAAGATAGACATACCGAAAGACAGACAGGCAAGCAGGCAGACAAACACAGACAGACAGGTAGACAGACAGACACACAGACAGACAGTCTATTAACTCTTGCGCTTTGATAACGGAGCCTCAAAAACCCGAGCTAATAGTTTTCTGTTGTTTTGGTTTATATTTAGTCTTCGTTGTCAAATTGGTTCTTGTTCTTCGTC
The DNA here is from genome assembly GCA_963556255.1 of Allolobophora icterica. Classification (NCBI taxonomy): domain Eukaryota; kingdom Metazoa; phylum Annelida; class Clitellata; order Crassiclitellata; family Lumbricidae; genus Allolobophora; species Allolobophora icterica. The sequence goes on along the minus strand of OY744617.1, from coordinate 38,710,960 downwards.
TTGCCGTTCTTGTTTTGCCTTCTTGCGGGTTCTCTTTAGAACGGTTCCGTGGGAATGTTTTCTCTGGTCCGTCGGCTGAGTATACACACACACAGACAGACAGCAGTCAGCCTGCTTTTCCAGTTTCCTTTTGTTGTCTCGTCTTTGTTATGGTTGGTGATGAGTTCCGGATGGACTGGAAATGGAACCGGGAATTCATCTGCATGAATCGGAGGAACAGATCTGTCTTTCATTTGGACGACGACGGTGGTGGTGATGATGATGATGACGATAATGGCGATGCTGCTGATGATGCTGATGGTGGTGGTGGTGGTGCTTAGAATGATGATGGTGACGACAACGATGATGATACATCTTTGTATGTATGTAGGTGTGTATGTATGTGTGTTTGTATGTGTGGATGTATGTATGTATGTGTGTATGTATATATGTCTGTATGTATGTGTGGATGTATGAATGTATGGATGTATGTATGTATGTAGTATGTAGGTATGTATGTATGTATGTATGTGTGGATGTATGTATGTATGTCTGTATGTGTGGATGTATCTATGTATGTATGTGTAGATGGATGTATGTATGTACAGATGCATGCCATATACGTGTGTATGTATATATGTATGTTTGTTTGTATGTATGTATGTATGTATGTATGTATGTATGTATGTATGTATGTATGTATGTATGTATGTATGTACGGATGTATGTATGTACGTATGCATGCATGTGTGTATGTATGTATGTATGTATGTATGTATGTATGTATGTATGTATGTATGTATGTATGTGTATGTATGTATGTATGCATGCATTTATGTGTGTACGTACGTATTTAGCATGTATGTATGTATGTTTGTGGGCATGTATGTATATGTGTACGTATATGCATGTATACATGTATATTTGAAGAGGACTGAATATATCGCCTTCTGAGTAGCTCTCAAAACCGCTCGAGTGCTGAGAGACTAAATGCCGCGTTATCATGACTCTGCACTTCGCCTTTCTCCTTTCATCCAGCTGCGTCTTAGCCAGAGATACTTTACAACTTAGTCCACGATGTATGGACGAAGCCTTGCACTTGGGAGCCATCGTCTCTGACCCTGTTGCCTGCTACTCACCGATTCTTCGAGGAGAGCGAGGGAGAGGGAGGGGGCGTGACCCCTCTGGGGGTGAAGAGGATTACTCATCGACGGGCTTCGCAGCTTTTATGGGTTGGTTGGACCTTCGAGGTCCGTTTGGAGAGCTCCTCCGTTGAGTCAGATCATGCGATCGAGGAGATGGTTGAGTCAGGTTCTGCTCGGACAGAACAGCTGCTGATGATGCAGGCAGCCGGCCTCCAACCTGCTCTCCACAGACAGACAACTGCGGGGCATCTTTGAAAGATGCTCCAACTGGGGCGTAAGGGAGCAGGAGGAGATGGAAGGAGGAGGGTGGAAGGGAGGTGAGGAGGAGGAGGAGGAAGACGAGGAAGGGAGAGGGATGGAAAAAAACTGGAAGGAAGGCCCAACAGATGGTTTCTGCTCGGCTGTTAAGTGTTGGTGCAGTGTATGAGGTCATTGTGTGGGAGTGTTGGTTATGGATGGATGAATGTGTGAATGTATGTATATTTGGATGAATGGATGGATGGATGGAATGCTGCATGGATGGACGGACGGACGGATGGATGGATGGGTAATAGTAATGATAATGATGATGATGATGATGATGATGGTGGTGATGATGGTGGTGGTGACGACGATGATGATGATGATGATGATGATGATGATGATGATAATGATGATCGGTCATCGACGTAAAGTCATGCATCGTACATAATAATTAACTGCCGTATTCGATAACTAGCTGAGAAGTTCTGTTCTCTTTGAATATGTTGTTAGAAGTGTTGCGTGTTAAAGGTGTCCAAATGGATCCTTGCAGTAGACGCGTTTCCATGGCATCTTATGGGATTGCTTTACTTTAATTAATCAATTTACTGCATTAAATAATTAATTAATCTATAAGTCTTCGAGGGATCTTGTGTACATTTCGTAAAAAAAAACAATTACTAACATATCAATAGTAGTAGAAAGTAATGGAGCGGTGGATATTTGAGCATCCACACGGACTTGTTCGATGCTAAAGCAATCCCTTTTGTCTATATATACAAGGGAATTCAAACCAGACGCTGATCTGTAGATAGACCTCGTGAATGTATAACTCACGTGGGGTGGGGGTATAAGAGCTCACCGTCTCATCATGCCATCGAGGCTTGAGACTGGCACTACCAGAATAAGGGCAGTGGCGAAGTTAGTACTTATTAGTAGTTAATAGTTTCCAGTGTTTAACGACATCTTATGACTGCAAGGGCGGTTGACGTTACCCTCCTCCTTTATTCAGGTTGGAGACTGGCGCTACTAGAGTACGGGCAGTGACGGAGTTGACTGCACAATTGGATTCAACAGCTTAACGACATCTTATGGTAACAAAGGCCGTTGACGTCGACAGAAATTATTTTGAACAGTTCTAATACCATTTTGTATGGCATAATACAGCCTAACTTCGAATTTAATTACAAGTGGAAGGTGAGGAACCCACATATTAAACGCAACCGATGAATTTAAGGCGCAGAATGGAAGCGTTGTACAGGTGTCTAAATGGAGCTCGTTGTATGATTTCCCGTAGTAGTTTTCATTGTTCAAACGACGTCTTACGGCTGTCAGAGCGTTAGATTATCTGTCTACATAAAAACCGGTGTTATGAAACATGTTTTTATCGGCCAATCTGTTCAAACTGTTCTCAGACCGACTCGTCTACACTTTCCCAGGTTCCAGTTCTGGCTATCGGCGCTTCGGTTGATGCCCTCCATATCGGTTCCGAGTGCGCACAGAGCACCATTCGAACGCCTATAAACACTCGTTGTGGAACATTAAGTGCTTGATCGGTGTGGAAATGGAGGACGTGCTATGAGTAGTTGTCATTGGAATATATATACTCTAATGTCTACATTAATTAGCAAAGATAGATAGATAGATGGCGCTGGGCTGAGTACACGCAGCTGACTGCAGCGATGATCAAACTTCACTAATTTCGCTCGGACTAAAGTTTAATGCTCTAGTAAATCCGTCTAAACAAAGTTGTTTGATGTTGAGGAATACTCTTGAGAAATTTATTTAGCCAGAACAGAAACGTTGTCGAAAAAAACGGACTAAAACTTTTGGAATCTACACTGGACTAATGTTTACCTTGTGTCTCAACAGCCTGATACGCCCCCTTGACCAGTGAGTATCGCGTTAATTTCTCCGCCGTTCAAGTACGATTTATCCCCGGCATATTTTACCCGACTACCAGGCCTAAACGGGGAAATAACCAACCATGACTAAAAAGGGAATCAAGGTGGATGATTTGCATGAAGTACTTCAAGACGCCAAAATAGTCGAATTGCTCAAAACACAGTTCAAAGAAATTCTTGCTCCAACCGTCGAGGCTCTATTTAACGGATTCGTAGAAACATTCTCATCCAAACTCGAGGGACTGGTTGCAAAATCGGCAGAGGCCCTAATTACCAAGCACTGCGAAAAGCAGGCTAAGCAGATTGCAAAACTGGAGACTGACAACGTTCTTCTTAAGGCAAGGTTGGATGGAGCTGAGAACCAGTCAAGACAGGACAATTTAATGATCTACGGGCTGCCCGAAACTGCGAACGAGCCAGGACCGGGCAACACACAACCATCTGGTCATCTCCAGTCTCCTGACCACTCAACTATCCAGTCGGTACTGAATCTCTGCAACATCCATCTGGGCATGACGGTCAAAGACACGGATATTTCATACGCGTATCGAGTATCCAGCAAATCCAACATAAAACATCGTCCGGTGGTTGTCCGATTTGTTAGTCGGCATATCAGAAATGTGGTCCTCTCTGCTCGCAAAACCTTAAAGAACTCGACCGGGATGGGTACAGTGTTCATCAACGAACACTTGACAAAACAGAATTCACTAATCTTCGCCAGAGCCAGGCAACTTGTAAAGAACAAGTCACTGCACTCTGCCTGAACAAGGGGCGGCATAACATTTGTCCGACTCTCCGGCGACATCGGTGACAAACCAAAGAGGATCATCTCCGTCGAGGATCTAGAGAATGTCATGTCATGAAAGGATCCTTTTGCCTTGTCAGCCCTGACGAGGGCATGGCGAGTCTCTCTCCCCTGATCTGCGGGAGACTGTTTCGCCTCCCTACTTCTTCCATCGTGTGTTCAAGGCGCATTTGTTCTTTGAATTCTGTTATTCTTTATGTTGTGGATCATTGTTGCCTTGTCTGAGACTAGCAAGTATACTGTTCTTTGTAGCGAAGGCGCATTTATTTAATTTACATGCATTAATGGTTTAAATGGTCTAATGTCGAGAGGCCTATAGACGTTAGCTTGAGTCTGGCTACCACAGCTGTTTGTAGACAAGGCGCATTTATTTTATTTTACATGCATTAATGGTCAAGGCGCATTTATTTTATTTTATTTACATGCATTAATGGTTTAATGTCGAGGTGCCTATAGTCAATTGTTTGAGTCTGGCTACTACTGCTCTTTGAAGACAAGGCGCATTTACTTAACTTGCATGCATTAATGGTTTAATGTCGAGAAGCCCATAGACTTTTGTTCTTTGGATGCATTATCCACTCACGAACATTAAATCATGATATAACTTGAGTTTCTCACAAGTACATTTACTTAATGTCACTTGGCTGCACTTAAATAAGTTGCTGTCATTATCATGCACGATTAAGGCGAATGGAGCAGGCCTACGCGCTGATTGTACATGCTCAAAATTGCATGGTCCGACTTATATTAACCTATAATTTACTTTGTTCATCACTGAAGAAAATTTTGATCTAGTTTTAGTCCTCTGTGATATTGCTAATCATTGAAAGTCGCTGTCGTGTTGTTGTGTACACGGTCACTGTTGGCCGCAGTGTATGCCCAACAACAGGTTACGAACCTGTTGTCTATGCTTGCATAATTTGCATAATTTAAACGAACTATCAAAGACTATTACTTGCGTAGAGTGTAAGAATGAATGCCACTTCAAGTGTTATACGGAGGAATGCAAATCATGTGCACCTATGGAAACCTGGTTGTGTGAAAGCTGTTTAATTGATCTGTTTCCATTCAACTGTATCCTAAGCAATAACGATTTCCTGGCAACTGTATGTGACAATAGCATAAACTCTGATTATCTTATTGAACTAGGTGAGGGACCAATGTTGGATGTATTTACTGATGACTCTGATGACCATCCTCTCTTAAATAATAGTGATATAAATCCTGACTCTAACCTCTATGCAGGTCTAACTTGGGATAGTCCTTACTGTACACCTGACTCTATGACAGTGAATCTAAAGGCCGTCTCTCACTTCGATGTCATGCACCTGAATTGTAGAAGTATATTGAACAAGTTAACGGACATTGAGGACTTATTGGTGCGGCTCCCTGTCTCTGTGTTAGCTCTCACGGAGACCTGGCTCGACGCTGACTTGACCGAACAAATAAGCATACCTGGTTATCACTTTGTCCACAGGTCGAGAGCTACCGGCGGAGGCGGTGGGGTTGGGTTGCTAATAAGGGAGGGCATTTCTTTTCAAGTACTGGACATGGCATCGTACAATCCTGCTCCCAAAACTTTTGAAGGACTGTTTATTAATGTTTTGTTTAAGAAAGGTACATGTTTATTGGCAACCATTTATAGATCCCCCGGTGCTAACCTTGAGGAATTTTGCGATGAATTTGAGCTCATATTATCTAAAGTAGCACATAAGAATAAGCAAATAATTATTATGGGTGATTTCAACATTGATTTACTTCGCGCAGAGAATCACTTTGGAACTAGTTTGTTTTTGGATGGACTATCCACTCATAATCTATTACCCACGATAACAAGGCCCACAAGAATTACTGCTCACTCGTCAACACTGATCGATAATATATTTACAAATGCATGGTCTAATATTATTCAATCTAAGGTTATTATCTCTGACATATCCGACCATTTCCCGGTCTTAGCCAGTTTTGACCTAGAAATGCATAATTGCAAGAATACTCCACAGAGGGACGGTCGGCTAATTAACGAGGAGAGAAAAAAGATCTTCCATGCTAGTCTATCTGAAACCGATTGGAACCCAGTACTGGAGGCCTGCCATAGCGAAAATGCAAATTTGGCATACGATTTGTTTATAACAAAATATAAAAATAGTTATAACGAAGCATTTCCTTATATCCCGTGCAAGAATAAAAGTAAAATCATGCTTAAACACCCTTGGATGACACGAGGGCTTCTCAAGTCAAGAGGGAAAAAGGCTCGCCTATATCTGAGTTATATAAAAAACCCTACCCCTGCAAATAAAACCAAATTCACGACTTATAGGAATAAATTTAAAACTATTAGAAATAATGCGGAAAAGAGCTACTATTTGGCTGAGTTCACAAAGCATAGTAGTAATTTAAAAAAAAACATGGAATCTCATCCGCTCAATTATAAAAATGGGTGAGCAGGACTCAACAATAGAATCGCTCAAAATTGGTGGCATTGAGAGTGAGGATCCTCAAATTATGGCGAGTGCATTAAACAACTACTTCTCCAGCATCGCCCAATTGTTAGCTGAGCAAGTTCCAAAATCCAAATTCTCCTTCACAGACTACTTAAATCCACCCATGCCTTGCTCCTTTGGATTAATCCCTACCTCCCCAGAGGAACTTCTGAACCTGAGCACTACTATTCATACCACCCACAGTAAGGGGGCTGATGATATCGACCCCTGTATAGCTGCTCCTAGCTTATCTCTTATTGCTCCTATGTTGGCAGAAGTTATTAACTGCTCTCTAAATACTGGGGTAGTACCCCAAGCAATAAAAATTGCAAAGGTGATTCCCATTTATAAAAAAGGAAATAGGAACGACATTACCAACTATAGACCCATTTCTATCCTCCCCTATTTTGCTAAATACTATGAAAAAATAATGACTGATAGGCTCACAAAATACGTTGAAAAATCCCACATTATATTTCACTCTCAGCACGGCTTCCAATCGGGTCATTCAACATCTTTGGCATTACTCAATATGTATGACAAAATTTCGGATTCTTTCGAAAAGAATGACTACTCCATAGGTATCTTTCTTGATTTAGCAAAAGCTTTCGATACCGTGAGTCATGATATACTCCTACAAAAGCTGTCTTCTTACGGTATCCGAGGCGTCCAATTAGCATGGTTCACTAGCTATCTAGAAAATCGCCATCAATATGTTCTATGCAATGGCTCACAGTCTGACCTAAGAAAAGTAAAATTTGGGGTCCCACAAGGTTCGAATTTAGGTCCTTTACTCTTTCTCCTCTACATAAACGATCTCCCCAATGCATCTCCTGTTCTGTCATTTATCTTATTTGCAGACGACACCAACGTCTTTTATTCTAATAAATCTTATCATACATTAATTCAGATTGTGAATGCTGAACTAGAATCGATAGCTGAATGGTTCTCTGCCAATAAACTCTCCTTAAATTTAGAAAAAACTGCTTTTATTCTCTTCAAGTCACATAGGAAATTGTGTCCCTCTGATATCTCTCTGAGGCTTTCCATAAGTAGTACTATTATTACTCAGGTTAATTCTACCAAATTTCTTGGGGTTCTTGTTGACCAACACATGACTTGGAATGATCACATTAAAAGCATTTCAGCAAAAATTGCCCGAAACGTAGGTATAATATATCGTGCCTCCAACAAGCTCCCACCCTCTGTACGAATCCAATTGTATTATTCTTTAATATACCCGTACTTGACGTACTGTAATATTGTTTGGGCTTCAACTTATAACTCCAGACTCAGGAAATTGATAGTATTGCAGAAACGAGCTGTACGCCTCATCGCTGGAACCCCATGGGGCTCGCACACCGACCCAATTTTCTCATATTTCAAATTACTAAAGTTCCATCAGATAAAAACATTTCAGACCGGAGTTTTTATGTATAGATTTGTCCATGACCTTTTACCTCCGAAATTTAAAGGCATGTTCCGCCTCGGATCGGAGATCCACTCCCACTTTACTAGGACTTCAAAAAATTATCGTAATATATATGCACACTCCAACTCCCGTAGATTTTCTATCAAATTCACAGGACCAGGTGTTTGGAATGTACTTCTTCCCTCTATCCAACAGGCAAAAACTCTGCAAGGGTTTAAAAGAATGTTACGACTGTATCTAATTGATGATAGTTCAAATTTATAATTGATTGTACTTTACTCACTACGCATTAGTTAAGTCTTTAGTTAAGTGTTTGTGTTCTCCGGTCATGGTTTTTCCTCTGTATTTGATTCTGATTTGTCTTTTTTCTTTTGTTTTTGTTGTTGTCAGTATACATGAATCATGACTGGAGTACTCGACAACATGTTTAAGCAATGTATAATGAATCAAGGTGTGAACCGCGCTGTTCAAACTATAAATTTCTTTTCACAGCAAATAGGTGTCCCTATTAGCGGGATTATATCCCTTCTGGGCCTACCGTTGTTACCAAACTGTTATCCTAAAAGTGTAATTGTATTTGCCTTGATTGTACATATCTGGTATCAATAAAAAATGATTTGATTTGATTTGATTTGAAAAAAAAAAGATAATTCAATCCTGTAAGACGCGAGATGTGGAAACGCGTGTATTGCAAGGATCCAGTTGGACACCTTTAAAATGCTGCCATTCTAACCATATATTTAACTATCGCGTTAACTAGATATGTTCTTTTAACCATGCCATTATCAAATTATATACGAACGGTGAGAACTGTTAAAAAGTTATGTGAATTTAAAAACAAGCGTTTCACATACTCACCGGTTTCGTGCACACTTTGCTAGTAAATAAAATAGTGAGAATCAAACATGTTAACTACCTCAACAGTTTAAAAGAGCAACTATATTAGCTCCCTGTATTGTCTATTGTGCATATTGTCTGTCCAATTGTTAATGTACTGTGTATGATATGACGTCAGCGACCGATGTTGCCGTTAGATGGAGTTGAACTGAAGATTAATTTCAAAACGCCAGTTGCTCGATGTAGAGATTTAGTTGATATCTGTGTTGCGGTGACAGCTGTACAAAAGTATTTCCCTATCAATGTCAATGGCCAAAGGCTTTACGTGCCATGAGAGGTCATTAAGCACATGACAGTGCTATGTCCGAGTTAGACACCTTTAAAGCGGTATCAGATTTTGGAATATTTACGAGCGCATTTAAACATCATAGCTTCAAATCCAATTTGACAGGTTTCTCAGCATGTAACATAGGCAAAATGGTTAATAAAGCTACTATTCATCAACCTATATATATGCACTACTGCACAAGCCTCAACTTGTAGGCCTACATTTCTGCACCATGGCACATTTCTTTACTGGTTTCGATTCATGCTTTGACGGTCAATAAAGGATATACTTACTTACTTGCTTACTGCGTATGGAAATAAAAATGAGAATGGGTCCACCCGGCCATCGGAACAATACTCTTCCTTTACGGTTTACCCGTTTCGCACTCATGAACTACTACAATAAATTGTAACATGGACTTGTATTTTAGCGATTAATAAAGCTTATGAATTGAATCGAAGTGGAAAAAGCCAGCTTCAATATATACACGAACATACGAACGGTTAAACTGTGCAGAGCTATTTTTCCATTGACGTCAACGTCATTTGATGCCGTATACGATTTGTCGTTAAACTGTTTAAATCCTTCTTCTCCAAACGCTAGTCTCATACTGCAATACACATTAATTCTGTAAGGAAAGTGTAATGATCTCCCAAACCACACAATGATTCCCAGCTACACAACATGCTATAAGATGTTACAGTGTAGAGAAGAATCTATTTAGATTATATAATGTAGGGTAGTAGAGCTACATAAATGTAACTTAATTTAAATGCCAGCAGCTAAGCCAGCATTGTAGGGATTAATTAATATTAGATAGAGGGGTTCATCATATCTACGCAAAGGACAGCAGACGATGTGGACTCACCTCATTGGTCAGGACGAACAGCTGATCAAAACCGTTATGGCGAAGCGGCTGACGACTCGGTAACCAGGCAACCGTGGTGACGTGGCGTGGAGATGCGGCAGTTCGATTTTTGATTTCAACTGAACAAGACGTTCTAGAAATCTTGAGTGGATCGACTCGGTGGATGTTGGACTAAGTCGATGAGAGAGCATCGTTAGTCAATATGATCGGTTTTGCGAAACGATCGATGCAGTTGAGTTTATAAGTCGAGACGTTGGACAGCGAGGATCGAATAATTCGAGTGAAACGCTCTCGTAACAAACCGTTGCGAAGCGTGACTTTCCATCATAGGAAGTCGACATTTGCGAAGCGATCTTGTCAACGGACTTAAGGAGTTATTCCGCGAGTGAAGTGTACGTTACTCTGGAGTAGTAAAGCGCACACTCGGGTTGTAACGACGGTCTCTTTGGGAGAGACATCAAGCTACGAGAAGTCACGAGAACGGTGGATAGTCGAGCTTCGACGAGGGAGAAACAAGGCGATTTGCGAACGGAGCCGCGAACTCATCAGATGAACAAACGGATGAAAGACAGCTTTTCCACGAGGAACAAACTGTGAGAATATTCCGTGCTAAAGGGTCTTACTGGGAGGTAGCAATAGGCAATAAAATCTAGATAGCAAAGATGCTGGCTAGGTAGGGAATAAGGCAAAGTAGACATAGGATAACTAGACATTGAACTGTTACATGCTTTAACTTTGATATACATTATATTCATTTAAATGCATACACAGGTGTTCAATGTTCTTTTCCCTAGTCAAATAGATAGGCCTATGCATTTCCTTGTCCAGTAAAGACAAGATGAAACAAAACTAAAGTAGTCGTGGGTGTAGAACATAACACTAAGCACTCTTAGTATAGGGTGGCGCTACATAAATGGGGGCTCGCTCTCGGGATTGAATTGTATAATCAATTAAGGACATTGATTAAAACGATCTGGGATCATATCTTAGACACAAGTGGTGTATTTAGATAGGATTGAATAAGTAAACAGAGATATTTACTTACGCGCTAGGTAGGCCTATAGCGTATTTTGTCGTCTGCGGTATTCATTAATACGCATGACGTAATTGAATTTTGAATTGTGACCAATCATACGTTGTCGAAGGTGAGGTCAGGTCAACGGTTGCAAATCGCAAAAGCTAACTATTGGTAAGAGTTAGGTCAGGTCAAGGTTGTTCAGTGTTTAAGTTATAAACAAGGTGAACTAGCTTTGAAATCTGAAATTTATCTTGAGCCTTATATCAAAGAAAAATTGATATAGCGCAATGGCTGGTGAGATTCAGAAGTGGATTAAGGTGGCGCAGGACCTTGGATACGCAGAAGATGCTGTTAGAGAATATGTCAAGGACAGGCAGAATGAGATTAGGGAAGATAAAAGACGCGAGGCTGAAAAGGAAGAGAAAAAACGTGAGGCTGAGGAAAAGCTACGTCTAGCGGAAATGGAAAAAGAAGAAAGGCTGCGTCTTGCTGAAATGGAAAGTCAAAAGGAGATAAAACTTAAAGAACTAGAGCTTCAGATGACACGTGAGACAAGACGAGAAGATGGAGATAGGATACGACTTGATGGAGATGGAGAGTATTCTGGACAGGCAAATAATGCCAAATATGTTAAGATGCCCATCTTCAGAGAAGAAAAAGATTGTTTAGATGCCTATCTCCTCAGATTCGAGAGGACATGTACGGCATACAGAGTTCCGAATGAGTTATGGGTTCTGACACTAGTGAAGTCGCTTCAAGGAAAAGCGCTCGAAGTGTACGAAAGAATGAGTATAGAAGAATCTCAAGACTATGAAAAGTTAAAGGAGAGACTACTCATAAGGTTCAAATTGTCAGAATCAGGGTACAGAAATTTGTTTAAACAAAGCCCTAGAGAAAAAGACGAAACTCCGGAACAATATGTAGGAAGACTTAGACGTTACTTAAGACAGTGGCATCAAATGTCAGGCTTTAGTGAAGACAAAGAGGGTTTGGAACAACTCATACTGAGAGACCAGTTCTTCATTATGTGTGACAATGATATGAGACGCTTTCTAAAGGAGAAAGGGAAACTAAATCTTGAGGACATGTTGGAACAGGCCCAAAACCTCATAGAAGCGAGAGAATCGGACGAAAGGAAATGGGTTCATACTCAGAAGAATAGGGACAAAGATTCCAAAATACAACCGAGAGATAATAAGCAGAAGAGTTTTGAGAATACAAGCAACTCTCACAACAAATTTAGAGAACAGAGGGAGTTCAGAGATAAAAATCAATTCAAGAGTAATTGGAAGTTCTCCGACAACAAGAAATATGGAGTAGAAACAGAAACCCGCTGTGGATCAAAATTTCACAGAATAGCCCAGTGTAGTGAGAAAGATAAGACAGGGAGAGAACATAGAGTAGCAACAATGCAATGCGACGAGGAATCAAGTGAAAATGGAGATAAACAAGAGGCAGTAATTTCATACTGTTCTGCATACGTTGAACAAGAAGGAAAGTGTATAATAGAAGAACACAAGTATCAGGGACCAGTTGTAATTAATGGATGTGAAACGAAAGGAGTCTTTGACACTGGGTCAAATTGTGTTGCTGTAAGAGAGAGTTTGATCAAGAAAGATGAATACATAGGTCGAAATATGATATGTACTTTTATGAATGGTACTAAACATGAGTATCCGATGGCAAAAGTCGCAATACAGAGCGAATACCTCACAGGCGTGGTAGAAGCCGCTGTGATCAAAGACCTAGAAGAAGAAGCTATCATTGGATCAAGAGTAGAAACTATTGAAGATTCCAAATTGAATTTGTGTTATTGTGAGGCTGAAGTAGTAAAGTGGAAGAAAGAGGCAGAGAGAGATACTGAAGAGTTCACTAGCAAGGTCAGAGTAAATGAAATAGATACTAAATGTCTTTATGATACAGGAGCAAATTGTGTCGCTGTGCAAAAGAGATTAGTGAAACCAGAACAATACACAGATAAATTTATGGTGTGCAGATTTGCTAATGGCAAGAAAGAAAAATATCCCATGGCAAGAATTAAGATTGAAGGTAATGACTTCAAAGGTGTGACGGATGCTGTAGTAATAGAATCCTTGGTGATAGGATTAATCACGGGTCCATGTTTGTACGAGAAGAGTATAAACAGGATTCAACCGAAAGGAAAACATGATAAAGAGAAGACGGATAAATCATGTGAACCTAAAATTAGTAGAGCCAAAGCAGAGAAAGAGAAAGAATGGAATGTAAAGGGTTGTGACGCTGAAGGGATGAGATGCAATAAGGCTAAATCATCCATAGAAATCCAGAACACAACTGGACATGATTGTGAGATTATCACAGAAACAAGAATAAATGACGGAGTGGAACGAAACGGCAAAGCAGAAGTGGTAATAGCAGGATGCACGACACGAGCACAGGATGAGATAGAAGGGAGACGTGTCGAACGACCACTGAAAATACCAGAAGTAACAGGTTTAGATCTCAAACCAGAGGAGATAATGGAACCTATAGAACCCAGGTCTAGCAGAAGAAACCATTTAGTGGAGAACAGAAATAATGAAGAGAATAAGAAAATGGGATATAGGAAAGGAAGAAATTGGCAGGAGTCCAAGTTATATTACATGAAGAAATCCGAGAGAGCGGATGTAACGGAAAAGAAGAATTACGGAAATGACGGGAGATTTCATAGGTCTGATCAACAGGCGATGCAGACAAATTATAGATACGGAGATAATAAGTGGAATTGGCGAAGGCCAAAATGTAAGTCAAGCTGGAAGATACATGAGGACTATGAGAAGAAAGATTACAGTAATGATAATGGAAAGCAGTACAGACCATGGAAGGCCAACAGATGGAGGAATTCTGGGAGAAACCTAGAAAGATCCTGGAGAAGAAGCGGAGAAGAGAAATATGTAGAATGCAGGAGTGAAGTTAGCTACTCAGAAGGTAGTGACGATGAGTCGAATAGTAATGAATGGTTGAGTTGGAGGAAGGGAGGAAAGTTTGACAGGAAGAAGGGAAGTCCAAGATACCATATGACCTGAGAATGTCAAGATGATTAAGGAATAGCTGAGAAGTGAGCTCAGTGAGATGTACATATGGGTAATTTCTTGAGACGATAATTTAATCAGAGAGATAATGTAATTAAGGGTTGTAAGTGTGCAATCATTTTACATTAATAGTTAAGGAAATGATCACTAGGAGTGATCTATGAATTAAGTTAGTCAAGAGCTACAGAAGGGCAGCTGTAGGAACTTTAGAGAAAATAAGTAGACGAGAGTTAGTGGAACTTAGTGTTGAGATAAACAGACATGAAGTTCAGGAGTTATTTAAAAAAATAAGTAGTTGTAGAGGTAAGATGTAGTTAAGGTTAAGATGCAAGGAGAGAATCCTTGTGGTAAGTGGTCAGGTGAAACCTAACTTTGGTAGTGAGCAAAATTTAAGGAAATTAAACAAGTAAGAAGTTTTCTGGGAGCAGTCAACTATTATAGGAAATTCATAACAAACTGTGCGATGATAATGAAATCACTCACAGAATTAACCAAGAAAAATGCCAAAGTAATTGTTGAATGGACTAGCGAATTGGAGAGTGCATTCACAGAACTCAAGAAGGTGCTATCAGAAGCACCAATATTAAAACTACCAGACCTAGACAGAGAATTTATAGTTAGAACAGATGCATCGAATGCAGCTTTGGGAGGTGTACTTATGCAAGAATACAATGGAGTGATGCATCCGGTGTCATATGTAAGCAGAAAGTTGAGCGAAACAGAAAAGCGATATTCCGTAGAGGAACGAGAATGTTTAGCAATGATATTCGGGTTGAAGAAATTTAACAGGTATCTTTATGGAAAGGAGTTCGTAATGGAAACAGATCATTGTAGTTTACAATACTTGAAGACGGGTAGTGTGAAGAATGATCGTGTGATGAGATGGAATCTGTTATTGCAAAACTACAATTTTAGGATAAGATACATTAAAGGTAGTGATAATGTAGTGGCAGATTACTTAAGTAGAGGATTAGAATAAGCCAATTAGAATAGTTATAAGTAAGATAGTAACGTAAGTTATGACATGATAGGATAGATTATCATTCCATGTATGATTAGTTAAGAGATTAAAATGTGTGTTGCTTTAAAGTATAAGTTAAGGGATTATTAAGTCAAGTTAATATATATTTCACTAGTTAAAGTTAGACCAATTGGAACAGTAAATGGTTTTACTAGATAACTGATATATGTTAATATAAGTTGTGTAGATAAGAATATTGTGTTGTTAGGTAAGGAGTCATAGTATTTTAAGAAAAAATGTATTATTTCTTTGATTGTGGGGGGTGATGTAATGATCTCCCAAACCACACAATGATTCCCAGCTACACAACATGCTATAAGATGTTACAGTGTAGAGAAGAATCTATTTAGATTATATAATGTAGGGTAGTAGAGCTACATAAATGTAACTTAATTTAAATGCCAGCAGCTAAGCCAGCATTGTAGGGATTAATTAATATTAGATAGAGGGGTTCATCATATCTACGCAAAGGACAGCAGACGATGTGGACTCACCTCATTGGTCAGGACGAACAGCTGATCAAAACCGTTATGGCGAAGCGGCTGACGACTCGGTAACCAGGCAACCGTGGTGACGTGGCGTGGAGATGCGGCAGTTCGATTTTTGATTTCAACTGAACAAGACGTTCTAGAAATCTTGAGTGGATCGACTCGGTGGATGTTGGACTAAGTCGATGAGAGAGCATCGTTAGTCAATATGATCGGTTTTGCGAAACGATCGATGCAGTTGAGTTTATAAGTCGAGACGTTGGACAGCGAGGATCGAATAATTCGAGTGAAACGCTCTCGTAACAAACCGTTGCGAAGCGTGACTTTCCATCATAGGAAGTCGACATTTGCGAAGCGATCTTGTCAACGGACTTAAGGAGTTATTCCGCGAGTGAAGTGTACGTTACTCTGGAGTAGTAAAGCGCACACTCGGGTTGTAACGACGGTCTCTTTGGGAGAGACATCAAGCTACGAGAAGTCACGAGAACGGTGGATAGTCGAGCTTCGACGAGGGAGAAACAAGGCGATTTGCGAACGGAGCCGCGAACTCATCAGATGAACAAACGGATGAAAGACAGCTTTTCCACGAGGAACAAACTGTGAGAATATTCCGTGCTAAAGGGTCTTACTGGGAGGTAGCAATAGGCAATAAAATCTAGATAGCAAAGATGCTGGCTAGGTAGGGAATAAGGCAAAGTAGACATAGGATACTTTGGACACGTGATGCGTGCAGATGGGCTGGAAAAGGAGATGATGTCGGCGTGTGGGGAGGGCAGAAGGAGGAGAGGACGACCAAGGAGGAGATGGATGGACGAGATACAGGAGGCATTGAAGATGAACATCTCGGAGCTGAGAGAGGCAACGAGAAATCGGAGCACATGGAGAAGGTTGACCATGACAGTCGCTAGGATTCAACGAATCGACAGCACAAGGTGAGACAAGGTGAGACATAGGATAACTAGACATTGAACTGTTACATGCTTTAACTTTGATATACATTATATTCATATTCATTTAAATGCATACACAGGTGTTCAATGTTCTTTTCCCTAGTCAAATAGATAGGCCTATGCATTTCCTTGTCCAGTAAAGACAAGATGAAACAAAACTAAAGTAGTCGTGGGTGTAGAACATAACACTAAGCACTCTTAGTATAGGGTGGCGCTACAGAAAGATAAGATTGACTTCTACGACCCTCACAGCCGTAAGATGCAGTTAAACGCTGGAAATGCTTAGTTCTATTTAAACACCTTTAAAAGGCTTACAACATAGTGTTATATATTTATCAAGCGACCTCAAGCGGCATCTCTCATGATGCTTTTTGTAAAATGGATGAGAACTGTACAAAATCGTCTTCAACGGCATTCGATGCCATTAAATTTCCTCAAGCTATTTGAACCCGTCGGTAGTTGGTGCGGCACCAGACTACTTTAAAAGGATTTGCGTTGCCGTCGCTAGCCAGCTTAGTCGAACGGTCGCAGAGTTTAGTGGTCTATGGAGATCTTTTGGTCCCGCGCTTCCCTTTGACAATCCAGGCACATCGTTCATTCTCGTGCATTAGATCAGGCTACCACTAAACATGCATGCTATTCCGTTACAGACAACTCAAGAAACATATTCAAGCCATCTTTAGGCCCGCCTCTTTAGACCTGCTAGATTGCCATGCTAAGCGCCCTTGTGAGGCCCTTAAAAGACGGTTTACAAATAACTATATACATACATGTATACATACATACATACATGCACACACACATGCACACATACATACATGCATACATACATGGATACATACATAATACATACATACATACATACATACATGGATACATACATACAAACATACATACTTGCATGCATACATGTTTACATGTATACATACATACATATTATGCCGAGGCTGAGAAAATGAAGTCGCTAGCACTTCATACCCATGACTACCTCAGGGCTACCTCAAGGTACCGCTCTTCTCCTTCTAATCTGGAATACGGGCAAGCATAAGCTCGAAGTGTTCTGCGCGATCGGAGAGCAGAAATGAGCTGCACCCGTGTAGCACACGGCCTTTTAGTCGTTTTAGACCGGGACCTGTAAGGCGATAGCGTCGACGGCTCAACGTGGCGATGCCCAGCTGTCAACGGCCAATCTAGCGCCCTAGATGGCAGACTAATAGCTTTGGGGACATAACACGCCCCGCCCCGTCCGCTCCTAAAATGCCTCTTTGAAAGGAAACTAATGGCTCGTATGACATGTTTGTATGTTTGCACGCATGTATAATTATCTGTATGTAAATATGTCTATATGTATACGTATGTGTATAGATATGTGTATGCATTTACGTATTGTATGTGCATATATTTGTACAGTTTTTGTGCATGTGTTCTATATATATATGTGTGTGTCCGTATATTTATCTAGGTATGAGTATTGTATGTTGTTCCTTTCGAAAGTCGAGGTATATATGTCAGACATGTCTTTGGTCACGTGATTGTTCAGTCTAAAAAAGAACTTTAAAATACTATATATAAAATACTGTAATATATGCTTTAAAATATTCATCAACGGCCTTTGATGTCATATGACGACGTTAAACCTTGTAAATAAATAAATTATCGTAAATTCTTCCGTTGTAAGGTCACCGTCTAGATTGTATTTTGACGTAAGGTGAGGTAGATTCTAAAATCGAACTCGGAATATGCGTGAAATAAAGCCTTCATTTGGACACCTTTAATTTGTGGTAGTTTTAAGTCATATTAATCGATAACATTTGCGTTTAACGTCAACTGCCCCGAATACTGGAATTAAAGGTCAATTAATGCTACTATATAGAGTCTCGTCGCAAGACGGCGTCACAATATATTCAGTTTAAATCACCAATAAGTAAAGTTCGAAAGACACCGTTAAAACGTTTACATCTGCCACTATATGTGCAGAAATTACGTTTTACGATTGATTTTTACTAACAACAGCTTACTGTAACATGTCTAAGTGATTTCGTGTCCACGCCGTCAGCCTTTCTTGCTATAAGTATGAGATGTCGTTAAACTATGGATTCATCCACGATTGATTTAACTCCGTCGCTGCCCGCAATTCTGGTAGTATAGTAAGGGGCCATCCATATATTACGTACGCAAAAATCCGGGAAAATTGGACCTCTCCCCTCCCTGTTCGCACGCGTACTCCCCCCCCCACCTGCGTACGTACAGTTGACGCCCCCCCCCCACGACCAGCTGCAGAATGTGTCCGTTACATAGGTTCAGGCAGCGACTGTCTGCACTTTAGGCCAGATTGAAGGATAAGTGATCCGTGGACTCACTGTTGAGTTGTTTGATAGTTTAATAACAGCGTTCAGAGGTAAGGTGGCATACAAGTGACACCTCTCCCACAGTCCTACTTCCTCTGGTAGTACCAGATAGCTGGAAAGACTGAACTCTAGCTCACTTGACGGCCAATCAGTTTGCGTACGTACATTATCAGTAGACCCCCCTCCATTCGCAAGCGTACGCAAGCACATGCGTTTCGGTTACCCCTTCCCCTCCATGCGTACATAATATATGGATGGCCCCTAAGTCCTTTATCCAGGCCTTGGATGGCACTAACAGAGTGACGGAGTTCACCTACAGAGGAAGCAACGGTATCAGATGTTAGTGACTTCACGTTTCTTAGCCTCGGCATATTAGGTGGATGGCCCAAAGCTCACTGACTGATCTTACCCGACAGCTTTTTTGCTATATATAAGGAGCAGGGGGAGCCAAAAACAGATTTCTGCTCTGGCGGCGAGGATTTGAATTTTGAACCCCCGACCTTCCGATTGGTAATCCAACTTACCAAACCTATCATGCATACATGCATACATACATACATACACGCATACGTACATACTTACATACATATATGCATACGTACATACATACATATATACATACATTTATGAGCATATATATATATACATGCATATATGTACATACAAACAAGTGTACATACATATATATAAACATGCATGCTCACATACACACTTACATAATACAAACACACATGCATTCACACGTGCATTTATCAGGTTCCTTATCTGTGCTACATAGATGGTCAGGAAGATTCAGCAACCAGTGAGAAAATAAGTAATAATAGAATGTATTCTTGAAATTTATGGACGAATCGAGATAGACATTTGTCACGAGGATTAATATTAATAGCGTCGAGATGTAATTATATCGACGGATTGTGTCTTGTGAGAGAGCGCCAGGCTGCTGATGCTGGTATGTGCAGAACAATTAAGAGAGCGGGAAGATGGATGGATGGATGGCGGGCTAAGGGAGAGACACACGGTCGATGCAACAGCATCACGTCTGTAAACAGGTCAGCAACCGTCGTTGCACACTTCAAATAAGATAGATGTATGCATGGGCGTCCGGAGGAGGGGCAGGGGGCATTTGCCCCCCGGATGTTGAAAACATTTAAAAAAATACAATCTTTTCATTTTTATGATCATTCCAACAGTCCCAACAATGCTAAAAAAACACTTAATTATTGAGGTAAGTTAGCTATTCCATGCAAAAAAACGTCATTTTGCTCCCCCTACAAAATTTTTACCCCCTTAGAAAATTGTGTTCCTCCAAGAAATTCCCCCTGGAGGAATTCCTGCGGACGCCCATGTGTGTATGTGTGCAATATGTGTGTATATGTATGCATGTGTTCATGTCGGTATATCTGCGTGCCAGTATGCAGGTATGTATACATGCATGTATGTGTGCATATATGCATGTATGTATGCATGTATTTATATATGTATATGCAGGTATGTAAATATGTATGTATATATATCTGTGTATGCATGCATGTATATACATAAGCATGTATGTATGTAATGTATGTGTACAACTGTACATTTATGTACATATGTATGCATGTATGCATGTTTATACGTATGTATTATGTATGTATGTATGTATGTATGTATGTACGTACTTATGTATGCATGAGTTCATGCATGTATTTGTGTATGTATGTATGCATTTATTTATCTATGTATGTATGCAGATATGTATGTATGTACGTATGCCCGCTCTTGTCTTTAATTAGTTGCCTATTCACCATTATGAATGGACCTGGAGTGCGTGGGTGGTTCCCAACTCTTCCTTCCCTTCCTCTCCACGATCCTCACTTCCCAACTCATCTTCCGCCTATAGGTATATTCTCATTCCCAACAGCCAAGTACAATAATTCTCGTCGGTGATAACATTCATACAGGGCTTGGTTTTTATGATGGGTCCTTAATCCCCTTGCTTTCTTAAGCGGAACAGTGGCGTTGTTGACTTGGAAGTCCGCTGCTTATCCATGGCCTCTGACTAATCCTTTGGTTTGTTCCTCACCTGTTCTGATTCACTTGTGTTGGTTGTATGGGTAATAGCCATGAAACAAGGAAATGCGTAGTTTAACTCAACACTCGGGAACTCGGCGCAGTTGTAGAGATTTATAGGAATAAGTTTGTGAGTAATTATATGCGTATGTATGGTGTTTGCATGTATGTATTTATGTATGCATGTATGTATGTATGTATGTATGTATATATGTATGTATTTATGTATGTATATATGTATGTGTGTATGTATGTATATATGTATGTATGTATATATGTATGTATGTATTTATGTATGTATGTATGTATGTGTTTATGCGTGTATGTATGCATGCATGCATTTTTTATGTATGTATACATGTCTGACATGATTGTATGTATGTATGTATGTATATATGTGTACAAGTATGTATGTGTATATGCATGTGCCTATGTATGTGCCTGTTTGTATGTATGCATTTATGTATGTATCTATGCTTGCATGTACAAGAGTCGTGTAAAATACAAGTGACGAACAAAGCCTGTATATATAACCGGACTTAGACTTACACTTGGTATCTCTGGACATGACATGACGCAGCGCTTCTGAATAAGCTGGTTGCCTGCGATCAGCTTTCAGCAGAGCTGTATAGGTTTCGAGATCACCACAACGAAGTTTTGTATAAATCGACTGCGAGACCAGATTTCTGAATATATAATTTCAGTTAAAACTGTTTTAAAGGTGTCCTTTGAGGTCTGCATTTTTGGCGATAAAACTGATTTCCTAAAATCACGTTCAATTGTAAAACTTTATCGCCGCAACTGCACCTTGGTATACTTGGTGTATTTGGTGTTTTTTTTGTATTTGGTGGATTTTTGTTACTGGATTGAGACGGATTTCTTGTTTACTCCTTTGCCAGTGGTTGTTGTGGAGTCAAAACTCCATTCAGCTCAAGAGAATGTAGATTTATGCGTCTTGCCTGTTCCAGACGCAACGGAGCCAGGACTCCACACAGCTGCTCATACGAAAATCAGAACCTCTGTCTCCAACTACCACCACCAGCACCATCATCACCACCACAACCATCACCACTATCACCAACACTACCACCACCATTAACACCACCCCCACCGCCGCCGCCATCACCACTTCAACCACTACCACAACCATTACCACCATCACCACTATTACCAACACCATTAACACCACCCCACCGCCGCCGCCATCAACACTATCACCACTTTAACCACTACCACAGCCATTACCACCATTACCACTATCACCAACACCATTGACACCACCCAGCCACTACCATCAGCACCACCAACAACATTACCATAACTACCACCACCATCACCACCACCACTACCAAAACGACCATCACTACCACTACCATCCACGCTATCACCACCACGACTACCATCACACTGGCACCACCACAAACATCACCATAACTACCACCATAAGCATCATCCACCCTGCCTCCTACTATCACCACTATCACCACCACCACAACCATCACCAATATCACCATCACTAACACCACCAGCATAATCCACCGTGCCTGGTATCGGGTGTGGTGCCAATTCTTAACCACGGCGAAACGATTCCAAATCAAAAGAACCTCAATTGAAATGAAGATAACTGCAGAGAGACGTCGACGTCTCAGCCACCTGCCGGACAACTAAATAAGTAAACACCAATCTATACTAACTTGGTCTCTTTTAAGATCATGAACCTAGGAGCCTCTGGAAGATACGCAAGCTAACCAATGAACGACCGGAAACGAACGCTTGGTGATAAAAAAAACATGAACTGAAATACAATCGTAATTGTCGTAATTACAATTCTAAATAACTTTTCATTAAAGACGGTCATGGCAGTCATAGGATATCGCTAAACACTGGAGTACTAATGCACGATTATTTAATGACGGTTACACAATCAATCGCAGGTTTGTTGCTAATTAGTGACTCTCTGTCATAACAAACATGATCAGCGACACCCTCCTCCTTTATTCAGTCTTAAGCCTGGCACTACCACAGTGCGGGCAGCGTCGAAAGCACGTTTTACGATTGATATCTTTCCCGATTGATACTCATCAAACAATCGTCAAACGTAATTTCCGAATATATTGCGTCAGGTGATAACGTTTTAAGGGTGTCTTTCGAACTTCTACTTTAAGCGAGTAAACTGAATGTCCCGTGGCGTCGTAGTTTATTGCAGGATTATACGTAACAATGAAACGCAAATTGGTCATATATAATTTAAAACTTACACAAATTAAAGGTGTTCAACTGAAGACTTTTCGCATATATATATATGAAGAGGCGGATCTTATAAACTGCCTGATCTTAAGTCCAAATACAGTCAACATGGAATAACGCAAGAATCTACCATTATTTATTTATTTCCAAGGTTTAAAACGTCGTCATATGACATCAAAAGTCGTTGACGACAATTTGAAGGTATAATTATATATAGCATTTTACATAAGCCTATTGCATTTTTATTATAGTATTTTAAAGCCAATTTCCATCCATAGTTCCCATCATCATAGTTTTTATTTTTCTTTTGTCGTCCATTCTGCATATAGGCCAAAATAAACTTAATTTTCTCCTCATCATTGTTTGCATTGGATCTTCCTTTATGTCCAATCTTCTTCTAACCTGTACAGTGTACAAATGTCACCTTCGTTGTCCAATATTCAGATGTAGTATCCTCCTATAACAGTACATTTCAAATGCTGATATTTGGTCCTTGTCCGTCTGTTTGATTGTACATTATTCACAGGTGGCAGTGTCCTTGTGATGATGTTGTATTTTAATCTGATGACGATATTTTTGGATAATGCATACTGTACATGTGATAATTCTTCGTTTTAAAAACCATTTCTGTCTTCAGAAATGGCTTTCTCTATTCAGTTGATTTCTTGGCGAGTTTCTGCGCGATCTGCGTTGGATTTACGATTGAACGCCATTTATGTTCATATAACGCTAAGTGGTAACAAATTAAAGGTGTCCAAGTGAAGACTTATTTTATGCATTCAGAGCCGGATTTTACAATCTGCCGATCCTAGGCCAAGTTGTTTTGCCGCCTCTAATATTTATGCTCCAAAGTTTTAACTTCAACTATTTTCATTATAACTGTATTTATTCTCACCTCGCTAAATTAAACATAGTTTTAAATTTGTAACTTTATAATTTGAAGTTTTGCCGCTGTGTATAGTAAATCCACCACTTAATATTTGTCGGAACCTGGATCTGTAGTAGAGGGTATCGCGGGTATACAGCGTGTACTCGCCTCTAGAGACCGTATACTCACCTTACCAAAATATTTTTGTACTCACCTCTAATTTGTTTCGGAAAACTAACCGGTAGCGTGTACTTACCTCTAATTTACCACTACAGCCCTGGTCGGAACTACTTTTGACCTGTTTTATTATGGCGCATAAGAAATCTGAAGTTCGCGGATCATCTGGCCTTTTGACCCCGTGACCTTGTATGCTGAATTCGTAACGAAAGTGGCTCTTTGCCTAATAATTCCAGAGTTCGTTCAGTGTGCTTTCATCAACCCACGTAAACAATTGACGGTGGTTGTTTGGAGCGGAGGTTGTTATATCGGTCGCCTGTTCTTTAGTATTTGATGAACAGGTCAAGAGTTCAAGATAAATATGCATTATTTTTCGCAAGCGCACACACATACACACACGCACAGATAGACAAATAGATAGCTAGGTAGTTAGTTCGTTAGTTAGATAGATATATAGATAGATGGATGGGTGGATGGTCAAAAGGGTGGGTGGGTGGATGGATGGATGGATGGATGGATGGATGGATGGATGGATGGATGGATGGATGGATGGATGGATGGATGGATGGATGGATGGTTGGTTGGATGGATGGATGGATGGATGGATGGATGGATGGATGGATGGATGGATGGATGGATGGATAGATAGATAGATAGATAGATAGATAGATAGATAGATCGGAGTATTGATAGTTTCCCTTTACTAACGATATCTTTTGGCTGCCATGGCCGTTGACGTCGACTCCGCCTCACCGTTATAACTTTAATGGATGATTATTATTTCAGGTTTATGTAGCATCTTATATAAAAGCAGTGGGTAACGTTATAAAGGTGTCTAAAAGAGTGCTTTAGCGAACAGATAAATGGATCGAGAGTTTAGCGACATCATACGGCAACAAAGGCCGTTCACCTTGGCAGAAATTATTTTAACAGTTCTCACCGTTCGTGCAGTGGCGGTGTTACTAGGAGAGCGTAGCCCCAGTTGGAAAGTTAGCCTCCTCGTTTTTCTTAGCCCCCGTGCACATTTTAGTCCCCATACGCATTTTAGACCACAGTTTAACATTTAATTAGCCATACATTGCTTACATTGTTTGTTAGTAAGAAAGCCTCCTAATTTCCTGATGCTTAATTCTCACTAGATCAACTGACTTTTTAGTCCCTCTCCGGTCGTGGGAACTGGATTGTGGGTTCACATTGTCAAATGAGAAGCCAAGTTACAAACGAATAGCTATGCATGCAGGCCAGTGACTTTGTCGTTTATTTCATTTTACACAAATTGCAAAACTTTAGCGAGCTCGGGCCGGCCGTTTAAAATCAACTGGGGGCCCCATGTTGGACAGCACGGTCTTATTGTAACAGAGACCGTTGACTTAGACAAAAATTGTTTTGACCAATTCCCTCCGCTTATCACCCTGAATATACAGCACTAAATCCAATAGCCTGCTCCAAGCTTATATAGCATTGCCTGTGATTATGCTAAAGGTGTCGAAAAGTGTGTTTAAATCGAGCACCAGCTGTGTCCCATTTTTATATAAAGTCGGGTAATATCGTTTTAAAGGTGTCTAAAAGAACGCTCTAAGTGCGTCTATCGTGTACCGTAATTACACTCACAATCACAGATAGTTTCTTACAGCCAAGGGCCTCTGGCAGTTATATTTGGATCGGTATCTAGGACTCCTTACCGGAAAGGTATCCCTGCGGCCACTGGAATGTTGGACTTGCAAGTAAGGCAGAGAGATCACTCACTTATAAAACTCCTCTATCAGCAACATTCGTAGCAGGCGCCAAAGTTATTAAACCGTGACCTAAGTGATTCATCTTTCGATTAGTGGCACTGTGCTGCCACCTGTCCATCACCAGCTCAATCTGTAGAACATCAAAGTAGACCGGTTTCAAGATCACGACTTAATTGTTACAGAAGCAACTGCAAAACAAGATTTCTAAATTTATTTATAGTTTCTGTTGAAACTGTTTTGAAGGTGTCTTTTAAGGTCTGCATTTTGGGCGATAAAAATGATTTTCTAAAATCACGTGTAATCGTAAAACTTTATCGCCGCCACTGCACCTTGGTATAATTGGTGTATTTGGTGGCTTTTTGTCGCTGGGTTGAGAATGACTTCTTGTTTACTCCTTTGCCAGTGGTTGCTTTGGAGTCAAAACTCCATTCAGCTCCAGGGCCGCCGACAGAAATTCCGGGCTTAGGCAGAGCAGTCACGGGCCCCTAGGCAAAGCAGTCGTGGGCCCCTAGGCAGAAAAGTCACGGGCCCCTAGGCAGAGCAGTTATGGGCCTCTAAACAATCTTTAGGCTTTATATAAATATAATATCGTACGGCCGTACGAAAAATAAGAAAAACACAAATTGAAATAATAAAAGTGCGTGTATACGACCGTACAATATTATATTTCTATATATTATATACAACTAGATTTTATTCAGATACTTCAAGTTTAAAATGATTGTAGTTAAGCGTCAGATAATATATTTAAAAAGGCATAAATCATAAACTTTGTATAACTGAATATAATATTTTTCATAAGTTGATTGCGGGCCCGGCCCGGGCCCCTAAAAGTCGCCGGGCCCCTGGGCATTTGCCCCCTGCCCCCCCTCTCGGCGGGCCTGTTCAGCTCAAGAGAATGGAGATGTATGCGTCTTGCCTGTTCCAGACGCAACGGAGCCAGGACTCCACACAGCTGCCCATATGAAAATCAGAACCTCTGTCTCCAACTACTACCACCACCAACACCATCACCACCACCACAACCATCACCACTATCACCAACACCATTAACACCACCCCCACTGCCGCCTCCACTACTATCAACGCTATCACCACAACCACCTCCACCACCACCAACACGACCATCACTGTCACTACCATCCACACTATCACCACTACCACCAACGCTACCATTACACTATCACCACAACAACCAACATTACCATCACTACCACCACCAACTCGACCACCACTCTTTTAAGATCATGAACCAAAAAGCCTCTGAAACAGGGGTGGCGAACCTTTTTTAAGAGCATTAAAAAAATACCGTCGCTTGCCCTTTGGAATTTTGCACAGTATATAATTATTTATCTCACAAAGGTTTTAGTTAACAAAGGGTAAAAAAATTAATCAAAGACATTACTTCACAGATCGTTTCTGAATGGCATTAAAATAAATCCTTCAACAAAGAAAATGTAGATTCCTTCAGGATTTTGTATTTCTAAGTTTGAAAGTTTGGGGGACTCTCTGAATTCCGAGTTCCCAAAAAATTTCAACGCGTGCCACTTTGGGCACGCGTGCCATAGGTTTGCCATCCCTGCTCTGAAAGATACGCAAGCTAACCAGTGAAAGACCGGAAACAAACGATCGGCGATAACAAACCTGAACTGAAATACAATCGTAATTGTCGTAATTACAATTACAATCACTTTTCATTAAAGACGTCAACGATCATAGCAGCCATGGGATATCCCTCAACACTGGAGTACTAATACACGATTATTTAATCACGCTAACAAAATCAATCGTATTCGTTTGTTGCTAATTAACGACGCTCTGTTATAAGAAAGATGAATAACAACGCCCTCCTGCTTTATCCATGTTTGAGTCTGGCACTATCAAACTACGGGCAGCGAAGTTAAATCATTCATTCATTCATTCATTCAAAGCTTTTCCTTCAAGAAACCGACTGAGACGCGCAAGAAATCAATCGTAATCCGCGATTTCTGAACATATAGCGTCAGGCTTCACGTTTTAAGGGTGTCTTTCGAACTTTATTTTGGCGATTAATCTGAACGTTCTGTGGCGACGAGACTGTAGATTAAGTAGTATCGAACTAACTGGGTGTGCTATCAATCCTACGAATAAACACGAATTGATTTTATATAACATACAACTAACCCAACTTAAAGGTGTTTAAGTGAAGACTATTTAACGTGTATTCAGGGTGGATTTTATAATCTACATGAAATTACGTCAAAAATAATACAGTCAAGAGGAGACCATATAACGGAAGAATTTACGATTATTTATTTATTTATTACTAAGGTTTAACCTCGTCTTATGAATCAAAAGCCGTTGACGACAATTTG
>OY744617.1:38657630-38677630 GCA_963556255.1 Allolobophora icterica | reverse complement strand
GCTATTTCTAGAACATTGGCACTTTTAAAGGTTTTATATAAATGCCTGTATTTAGAAATGAAGATAGTGTGGCTCTGAAAACCTCTGTAAAAAGACTATCACCACCACATGCAACACATCCAAACCTAAGACTTACATTTCCAAATTGCTTGTCCACCACAGGCTGCCTCTCTGCTTAGAGGACTGAAATTCTGGATATTCATTCATTCATTCATTCATTCATTTTGATAATTCATATAGCGCCTCTTCAAGAAACCTGCTCAGAGGTGCTCCTAGTCCAGCCGCGGTTAAAAAGAGAAGACTTAAGAAAGTAGAAAGCAGGTGAACTGATTATGGCTTGGTTTTGGTGTGCCATCGGTTGATGCCTTGTGCATTAGACACCGGTACAGTAGAAGTTACCAATTATAATTATAATTATAATTATTATTATGGGATTTGACGGTGCCGGATACATTCGCAGCATCATACGAGCATTTAACATCGCAAAATAGAGGTGCAGCAACAGAAAAGGCTGCTCATAAATAAGGAATGCAAATATGCTGCTATTTCACAGTCGCAGCATTTCAACCTTGTTGTAGTCGAACCAGCCGGAACCTGGTACACCGATTCACCGGAATTTGTCCAAGACTATTGGAGGCAAGATTGAAGCAGCGACAGGTGACCAGCGTAAGACCAGCCATCTGCCCCAGCGCTTATCAGTCGCCCTTCAAATTGAAGACTACCTATCTATTTTAGTCACCTCGGATTGGTACAATCTGGAGACCGAGCAGCCCAGGACTGAGTGATGGTTTATAGATACAGTGACTGCAGACAGTAAATATAATTCGTCTGCATATGATTATGTTGGGTGTATGAAGGAATAAATTTATTAGTATTATTATTTAACTACAGTTTAATGATTATTTATTGTACATGTAATTTTGACACATTCTTACATTAGTAGGGTCAAAGTACGAAATAAATGTCGCATTTCTTGACCCCGAAAATGTTAATTTAGACTCAGAAGGCATGGTTCCATCACATACGTGACCTTACTTACTGCCATTTGAAGATATTTGGCCGCCATTTTGGCCGCCATTTTGTTTTTTGGCAGAGCTACATATGTGTGTTTAGTTCCATCGCATTTCTTGACTCCGAAAATGTTAATTTAGACTCTAAAATCATGCTTCCATCACATACATGACTTTACTTATTGGAGAGCAAATGGTGGAGATATTGGCCACCATTTTGGCCGCCATCTTGTTTTTCCAAGCAACCGCTAAAAATCCAGCTTGGTTACCGCGATTTTCGTTTTCAGCAGGGTCAAATTAGTCTAGAAACACCTGTTAGCAAATTGTTACATGATTTGCTTTGTAAATTTAAGCACGTTGTGTACACATTTGAGTCATTCATTCCCCATTGGCGGCCATCTTTTTTGGCGCCATAATTAAACCCCTTCCGGTGGACCGATTTCGGTAAACTTATAGTATGTTCCTTTCCAGACCTAATGCACCCGAAAATCAGCATAAAACGTTTACTTGCAATTTTTTGGGGTCATTTGGCATATTTATCCGACTACATATACAATGGAACAAACTTTTGACTGCAAATTATCAATATATAGCTTTCCGTTTCGGTGTTTAAAAGGTGTCTGAACAGACCATCACGTGGACGTGCACATATCGACAGCTTTTTAAAAATTATTATCATCGTTGTTATAGTGTTATCATTATTATTGCCGTTGTTGTAATTTTATCATCATCATCATTCGGTTTGTATTACTTATAGTGATTAACATTGTTACGGGGTCAATAAATTAACCTTTCGAATAGTATATTTATTCTCTGTTTAACGACATCTTGTGGCTGCTAGGGCCGTTGACTTCGATCTTCCCTTACGGTACTGTTCAACGAATCAGTTAGCGATGCAGTGTCACAGCGTAGGCCCTTATATATAGACTCAGCTAACACGTTTTTAAAGGTGTCTTCTGTATCATTTCATTATTCAACTTTTAAAGACGCTAAAGGATAGCAAGGCCGTGGACGTTGAGCACACCTACCTTCACAATTTCAACATTATTACTGAAGTACCAGCTGTATAGTGTCTGTGTAACGATGTTGTGTCATAATGAAGATATTGTCGTCGCCGTCCTTCTTTATATAGGCTTTGGACAGGCACCACTTGAAAACAACAGGTCGGGATATGAACTGGCGAGTGGATTTGGTGGATTCCGTTATAGATCAACGAGACTTTCTGCATCAAAGGCTGTTGACGTCGATATGAATTTTTCTTTAACAGTTTTGACCGTTCGTTTTTCATCATAAGACCTAGCCCGGGATCATCATGCAAACAATTGCGCGCAAATTTTATATATTGAGGTGTTTTAAATGTTTTTAGAGGTGTCTAAGCAGACGTTTTAAGTTAAACATAAATATACCAGTGCTAGTCTTCGCAGATGTCTGACTCCGTTATTATTATTTTTCCCCATTATTATTATTATTATTATTATTATTATTATTATTATTATTATTATTATTATTATTATTATTATTATTATTATTATTATTATTATTATTATTATTATTATTATTATTATTATTATTATTATTATTATTATTATTATTATTATTATTATAATTGCTGTTCTTATTGTGTTTATTATTTTTATTATTGTCATTGTTATTGTCAAATTTACACCTTTATTAAGCGCCGGTATCGCATGACCAATCATCAATCAATGGAGCTGAGGAAAGGTCCCTACACAGTAACCGTCTCACAGAACGAGGGTATACTCTCCGCGTTCCAACGCAAGCGCTCTGACCAATTGGCATCAGTTTTCAGTTTTTATCTAGATCTTATGTTCATCAGGGCCGTTGATGTCTGTCTTGCTTCGCCTTTTTTCTTATGGATCCAAAGATTGAAGAAGTCTTATGGCAGTGCTGTCCAACCTTTTTGACACCGTGGGCCACCGAAAAATTTCTTCTTGAAGCCGAGAGCCGCACCAGTAAACTCAAAAGCAACGACTAAAATTTGCTGAAAATTATTAACTGTGGAGAACCGTACGTTTTCAAACTTTAAACAAGTCTAATGCATCGTGGGAACTGCATTGTGTGTTCACATTGTCAAATGATAAGCCAAGTTACGAACGAATAGCTATGTATGTTGAACAGTGACTTTGTCTTTCAGTTAATTTCTTACACAAATTGCAAGAATTTAGCGAGCAAAGCCCGTTCGTTTAAAATCACACATGTTGGCCCTTTGAACACTTCGTTCCGCTTATTACCCTCATTAGTCTGCACTAGATAGCAAACTGCAAACTTATATAGCACCGCTTGTAATTATGTTAAAGGTGTCGAAAAGTGCCTTTTAATTAAGCAGCAGCCGTGTCTCATTTCCTTTATATAGAATTGAATAATATCGTTTTAAAGGTGTCTAAAGATCGCTCTCCAAGCAATCGTCTATCGTGTGCCGTAATTACACTCACGATCACTGACAGTCTCTTACAGCCAAGGGCTTCTGGCAGTTATATTTGGATCGGTATCTAGGACTCCTTGCCGGAAAGGTATCCCTCCGGCAACTGGAATGTTGGACTTGCAAGCAAGGCAGAGAGATCACTCACTTATAAAACTCCTCTATCAGCAACATTCGTAGCAGGCGCCAAAGTTATTAAACCGTGAACGGGGTCATCCTAAGTGATTCCTCTTTCGATCAGTGGCACTGTGCTGCCACCTGTCCATCACCAGCTCAATCTGTAGAACATCAAAGTGCGTCGGAGCTCCCAGCGTCTGGCCCGGCAGCGCGCTTTAGTCGGCGCATAAACTTGATTTGCGATCGGATAAAAAAAACCATTTCCACCGACACCAATTGTTTTCATCATTCAGTGGAGGTGCATTCCTCGGCAGGTCGTCTGTTTTCATAAAACTCTAAAGAAGATACTCGAAAGGCGGGAATGGAAGATGAGGGCGTATCTAGACCAGGTGGTGGCCGCTCATTTCGTAATCGTAATCGTTTACAGTGTTAGCTTGTAGCTCACTTGGCCGTTGACGCCGACCTTACCTAGCCCTACTCGCTTCCATAGATTCTGACGAATTGAACGCCGGCTTAACAAGAATAAGAAGCCTTAATTACTCAAAAAGGAAGGTGTTCAATATGTGTTTTGAAAACCGAAACGATAAAATACGAAATAGTGATATTTTAAAAGGTGTTCAATTACATTGAGCTGGATGAATAGGTTCCAACAGTTTAGCGATATCTTACGGCAGCAAAGACCGTTGATGTCCATAGGAAACGAAAATCGTATAGATCTCACTGTTCTTTAATACGCTGAGCTATGTTAAGTCACATTGGGATTAGAATACTTAAGAAATTCGAGAAGTTAGAGGACGTAAAAAAGGTGTCCAAAATATTCAGCGTACAACGGCTGATCAGGTTAAATTTGGATCCACTGGTCAAATGTGGATTATATGGGAGCTTGAAGTAATGGGGGGGAGGGTTGGAGATATTATGGCAGAAACAAAAATAATGCGTCTTTAGAGTGCCCTAATTGGTGGCTATTCTTAATCTGTGAGTGCAAATTATAATTGTTCTTTATAACTGATATCGCGCCAGTGTCTAACGCATAAGGCATCAACCGATGGCTCGCCAAAATCAATCCATAATTAGTTCAATATAAGCCGGGCGTTACTCTCCTACCTCCAAAAACCATGGGAAAGTTATTATTATTATTATTATTATTATTATTATTATTATTATTATTATTATTATTATTATTATTATTATTATTATTATTATTATTATTATTATTATCATCATCATCATCATCATCATCATCATCATCATCATCATCATCATCATCATCATCATCATCATCATCATCATCCTCATCATCATCATCATCATCATCATCATCATTAGTATTATTATTACTACCGCTACTACTACTACTACTACTACAACTACTGCTACTACTACTACTACTACTACTACTACTACTACTACTACTACTGCTACTACTACTACTACTACTACTACTACTATACATTTATCAAACGCCACTATCTAGTCACCAAGCATCAATCGGTGGCGCTGAGCAATTGTGAGTGAAGGACTTGCTTAAGGTCCCTACACAGTAAGCGTATAAGGGGAAGAGGATGGAACCCGTGCTCTCCGTGTTGCAAGGCGAGCGCCTTAACCAGTCGGCCACCGTAACCCGTGGAGGAATGGAAGTAGGGAGGGAGTGAGGTGAGGGCACTGTACCCCATCCAATCTGTTTCATCTGCCAGCGAAATTATAATAGGGTTTTATTTAATTTATGGGGTGGAACGAAGCACTCGTCTTTTCTTTTTCGCAGAATATCTTGTCAGAAATGCATTATTGATGACCCCATAAAGCTACTGATCCGTCTCTTTGGCGATCCGGGGTTGGTGCAATCGCTCTGGCCTCGATGTATCCCACACAGATAAGCGTCCTTTCTTACGAGTCCCGAACTCTGGTTCATCTCTCGCGGATGATCAAAATAGGACACGTTGGCCTATTGTTCGGAGCATAGTGCGACCGTACGTTACCTCCCAGAATAACGTACGCGTACTGTACGTACGTTATCGAAAAAAATAACGTACGCGTACCGTACGCGTACGGTAAAAATGCCACAAATTTATCTGGTAATTCACAAAGAACCTCAATATAACAATGGTCTTATACGTTACGCGTACCGTACGCGTACGTCAAAATGATCAGTTTAACTCTACAGTATTAGTCTCTCCGTACGCAGGCATATTTATTTACGAACGGTACGGAAATTTAGTATTACCAATAAAATGACCATCCTATAAAGTGTGCCGTAAAATCTTAATATTCTTCACATTAGACAGAATATTACCAATTTGGATTTTAAAAGTTTGAAAGTAGAGATCATTGAACAGCCACAGATGACTGATGTAATGGTTAAAATTGGTTACGACCGTCAATCACCAACTATTATTGACTTCTGTTGTGCATAATGTTATGTATTTATTTTCGTCATGAATTGATGTGAACGTACGGCATAACGTACGGCATAATAACGTACGCGTTCTGTACGTACGTTATGGAAAAAAATAACGTACGTACAGTACGTACGGTCGCACCTTGGTGCGGAGCGCTCTTTTAAGACACCTTTTAAACGCAATCTACTGATGCTATATAATCGTGGGACTACAGCGAAGACTTTATGTGTTAGTTTGTCTATTTATCTTGAGTATTATGTGGAATGGAAGCCTTGAAACAAGTTTGGAAGGGTCTCTCTGATATATAAGAAAAAAAGCAGTTCCTTAATCTAGCCCCAAGGCAGCCATGAGTATGACGTGTTAGCGACTTCATTTTCTTAGCCTCGGCATATGAAGGCGGATGGCCAGTCCTCTCCCTCGCCGTCTCATCTTCCCATTGCGTGTACGGTCAGTGTACTCATTATAGCTGAGTTGGCTAGGGGGCGCAGGTGAAGCAGAAATCTCGACACAAATTTCTGCCATGGCGGGGATTTGAACCCCCAACCTCTCGATTGACAGTACAGCGCGCTAACCACTTCACTATCGAGCACACACACACACACACACACACACACACACACACACACACACACACACACACACACACACACACACA
Organism: Allolobophora icterica; assembly: GCA_963556255.1. Taxonomy (NCBI): domain Eukaryota; kingdom Metazoa; phylum Annelida; class Clitellata; order Crassiclitellata; family Lumbricidae; genus Allolobophora; species Allolobophora icterica. The sequence goes on along the minus strand of OY744617.1, from coordinate 38,671,012 downwards.
CACACACACACACACACACACACACACACACACACACACACACACACACACACACACACACACACACACACACACACACACACACACACACACACACACACACACACACACATATATATATATATATCTTGTCGGTAACGGCATCCTACGACAACCGTTGGCCGTTGACGTCGCCTTCCTACTTTCCCTGGTTTTCGAATAGCATTGACACAGTGTTTTAAGAACCGAACTCGGGCTTCCACTTTTACTTATAGGGCGAATGTAAAACTTAAAAGAGGTGTCGAAGGAACTGCTCTCCTAAGCTAGTTGGTAAACGGGCAAGACTAACGACGCATTAACCTTTTCAGTGGGATCCGTCCATTGTCGGCTGAAGGGCCTTTGGAAAATGAGCAGCTCCCCGTGAGGCACGAGTGCATGGCATTCCACGCATCCAAGTAATAACCCGGCTCTGTGTGTCTTAAATTCACGGTGCCTGACAGCATCGCATCAACAAAAGGAAGCCGTGTTATGATGCAACGATGAGCTGCTGTGAATTCCTTTGGGTCCTGCAGCAGGCAAGGCGAGTGGCACTTAGAATAATTCCGCAGGAGAATCTGCTTTAGTGACTGCGAAGGATTCATTGGAATTCCCAGATGATTGTTTTGCATCCGTACATGAGATTTACCGGGCTTCCCACTGATATACCTGTCTCAATTAGGGGTCAGCCGGGTAGACATTTTCCTCCGAGTATACCGAATCCGAGTATTTGGATGTACTATTTGCCGGATTTCTGTACTTGTAAAAACTGACTAATTCATTTTGAATTTTAGAAATAATAATCAACGAAATGGACTTGACTTCCGTTGTGGACTTCTGGTGTTGATGTTTTTTAAATATACTTTCCTCTTCAAAATGAATATGCTAGATGAAGCTCAAAGCTGAAATTGTGAGCCTACAAATTCCGGCATGTGAGGCAGAAAAACAACTATTTGTGTGTACACTGTACAGTATTTGCCGAGGCGAATAGTGCCGAGAAACGGGATATTCGGCCGAGGTAAATGTCCGAGGCGATTTCCGGCTGACCCCTATAGTCTCAATGGACCATTCCTGATTGCTTATGTATTTCAATCTAATTAGATTAAATTAGAAAGGAATTAATTATACTTCAATACGCAAATCATCTACATTATCCCTATACAAACTCCCAAAGCGATCATAAAAACTACTATTGACAATGATGTCGCCGCAGTAGATCTATTCAATCAAAGATTATATTAAATAACACTTCAAACATAACAGCAACGATTGAGGCCTGTCATTATTATTAATAGCGTTAAAATTTTTAAAATTAAAATAACAGCTTTAGTATTTGGCTGGTGCGTTTGTGGTATGCTACGCTCTGTAGATAAGCTACTGTTAATACAGAATAGTATTTTTATAATTTTTATTATGCCTAAAATAAATTAACCCGTCTAATGCTGCAAGACCCCAAAATGGACCCCGCATATATGGTTGTGTGTACTGTATGTATGTATGCATGTATGTATATGTATGTATATACATACACTAACATATACATATTATAGTACGTACATACACACATCCATAATCGAGCGCCTCTGATTAGCGAACATTGCGAGAGGCGCTTTATAAATGTTTAGATACAATACAATACATACATGTATCAACCATACATACATGCATACATACAACCATACATACATGCATGCATGAATTTGAAATGGGGTTTTCATTGGACCATGGCTGCCTTCGTCCATCCGTCCATCCTTCCTTCCTTCCTTCCTTCCGTCTTTCCATCCATCAATCCGTCGGAGGAATTTAATCAATCGGAAACGGTATTAAATATTTCAGTTGTTATTGCTGTGGCGCGAAGTTACGCTGGGAAATTAGCTGCGGATTCCATTGGAGCATTTCTCGTGGGAGCGATGCTATGATACGATAACGGTTGGCCAATGGCCTTCGAGGACCGTTTCCATGGCGACGGCAGGTCTCCTAAAACACTGGGGTGGCCCCGCGGGTCAGCGGAGGAGCTCCCAACCGGATCGAGTCGAACGGACAGGGGAATCTATCATGCGCTGGGAATAACCGTCAGATCAAAGGATAAATGTGCGCACACAATACTTAAGCTCATAGACGTTATCTCTCGCTCTCTCTGTCTCTGTCTGTCTCTCTCTGCCTGTCTCTGTCTGCGTTTCTCTGCCTGTCTGTCTCTGTCTGTCTGTCTGTCTGTCTGTCTGTCTGTCTGTCTGTCTGTCTGTCTGTCTGTCTGTCTGTCTGTCTCTTTCTCGTTCTCTTGCTTCCTCTCTCTTTTTCTCTGCCTGTCTCTCTCTGCCTGCCTCTCTCTGCCTGTCTCTCTCTGTCTCTCACTCACTCACTCACTCACTCACTCACTCACTCACTCACTCACTCACTCACTCACTCACTCACTCACTCACTCACTCACTCACTCACTCACTCACTCACTCACTCACTCACTCACTCACTCACTCACTCACTCACTCACTCTCTGTCTGTCTGTCTGTCTCTCTCTCTCTGTCTCTCTCTGTCTGTCTGTCTGTCTGTCTGTCTGCCTGTCTGTCTATCTTCTGTCTGTCTGTCTGTCTGTCTGTCTGTCTGTCTGTCTGTCTGTCTGTCTCTCTCTCTCTCTCTCTCTCTCTCTCTCTCTCTCTCTCTTTCTATCTCTCTGTCTCTCTCTGCTTGTGTCTCTTTCTCTTTCTGTCTTTCTCTGTCTGTCTCTCTGTATCTGTTTCTCAGTCCTTGTCTCCCTCTCTGTGTGTTCGTGTGTGTGTCCGAGGCTGAGAAATTTCCGGATGTATCTACAGTGTGTGTATGTGCATACGAGTGTGTACGTATGTGTGTGTGCGTGTGTGTTTGTCCCAGGTTGCGTTGTCTGGAAGTTCCCGGATGTGTGTGTGTGTGTGTGTGTGTATGTGTGTGCGTATGTCTGTATATATGCATCGGTGTTAATGCATTGTATGTTTCGGCGTTTTATGTTGTCATGATACACGAAGTTGCATCAGCGTCAGTCGAAAAGACAACAATTTCCGTTGTCTTGTTTTTGTTGTCATACTGGGTCTGTTGTTGCTGTTCTTTGACTATTAGTAATAATAGTATAGTTTGCGAGTATCATACGATATACAATACACAACAACAGCACCTGATACAATACAATACAGCTTTACGCACACGATCATACGACAGAACAATGGTGGCTTTTGAGCAATTGTGAGTGAAGGACTTGCTCAAGGTGACAAGGTCCCTACACAGTAACAGTCTCAGGGGAGGAGTCTCGAACCCGTACTCTCCGCGTTACAAGGCAAGCGTTATTATCAATAGTGTGTCACAGTTCATATAATACACCAATTATAGTAGTAATCGATTGTATTACGACATCCTACACCCACAGCGGCCGTTCCGACGACGTTTTATTAATCCCCTGTCGGGTCTCATCCTTATATAGCAATGGTCGACGCCGTTTCAAAGGTGTCTAAGACGAACCATCTAATTGTGGTCGTAACTGTAAATGCTGTGTGGTTCAAATACATGTACTAATATTGTTAATTTCATTTTTCCGGATAATAAGTCAACAGTTATTTAGTTACTTCTAAGGCGCCCTTCTCAACATGCACAGCGAAGTCATAGTCGAAAATTGTAAATCGTTGGAGAAGCACGGGCGAAATCCTATGGGTCTCTGCTACCAGTCAGTGAGTCAGTGAGTCAGTGAGTCAGTGAGTCAGTGACTCACTCAGTCACTCAGTCACTCAGTCACTCAGTCAGTCACTCAGTCACTCAGTCAGTTGGTTAGGGTGTGCCAACGGTTAATGGCTTGTGTATTATACACCTGCGCAATAGAAGTTACTAATTACAATTACTTGTACTTCTCGCGTTTTCAAGGCGAGGATTCTAACCAATCGTATTCAGTTTTCCACAAAAGCACGGGTATTAATTGCCTAACGTTTTCCAACTTTATGTTATTATAGCAAAGTTTAACGCCATTTTAAAGGTGTCTAAGGCGACCGCTGTGACCAAACATTTACAGTGTCTCACAGTTTATTTATACACGCATTCAAGACCTCGAGTAAGTGTGTAACAGAGAATTCAAATCACTGGTCGCCTATTGTGTCCAAACTTTTTATAGCAACTGTTGACCTCGTGTTAAAGGTGTCTAATTCGAGCGCTCTAGCCAATCGTATACAGTGTCCCACTGTCACTCTGGTTCTAACAGCAGATGTTGCGTGGTTGAAATATTAATAATACGGTATTCTGTGTTGTTTCTACAGCCACGGATTTTGTCTTTCAGGGTTTCTGCAGGAAACACAGTACGGCCGGGTGTGCTTTTTTGTGCCATTTAGATCATATTGATTTTAACGGATAATAAGTGAGCTTGATATAGTAATCTAGTGACTTCTAAGGCGCCCCTATCATCACGCACAGGACATGAGTCGAGTGTCGCTTCTGGTGAGGTTGTAGTCGAGAATCGTAAACCGCTGGAGACATGCTACTGGTTTAAGTCAGTCAGTCAGTCAGTCAGTCAGTCAGTCAGTCAGTCAGTCAGTCAGTCAGTCAGTCAGTCAGTCAGTCAGTCAGTCAGTCAGTCAGTCAGTCAGTCAGTCAGTCAGTCACTAAGTCATTGAGTCAGTCACTAAGTCATTGAGTCAGTCATTGAGTCAGTCAGTCAGTCAGTCAGTCAGTCAGTCAGTCAGTCAGTCAGTCAGTCAGTCAGTCAGTCAGTCAGTCAGTCAGTTAGTCATTCAGTGAAGCAGCCAGTCACTGAGTCAGTCAATCAATCAGTCAGTCAGTCAGTCACTAAGTCATTCATTCAGTCAGTCAGTCAGCCAGTCAGTAATTCAGTTCATCAAGCAAGCAAGCAAGCAAGCAAGTAAACAAACCAAAAAAAATCAATCAATTAGAGTTTAGTGAATAAACGTAGGACTGACATTGAGCAACAATGCCATAGTGTCTGCCATGTGCCTTTGCCTCTTCCCGCGTTTCCCCCGCCGACTCCCTCCACTCTCCTTTGTTATTAAAAGCGTCAAGCCGAGGAGAAGAGATCACTCAGAATCGAACCACGTTACCTCTTCTTCCACGTTATACCTGCTTTTTGTTGCCTTCATCCACTTCAGCACGTCTCCCTGGGAAGGGAAGCGCTTTTCCAATTCCTGGAATGTTGATCGTGCCTTCGTTGCTGGAGTGGAATCCGCCTTCTGGGTGGTTTAACCGCCAGTTCGCATTCCGGCGTCGTCTCTCCGGTTATCCGCCCAAACAGGTTTAACGGGAGAGCCAAGGAGGAGACGGTTAACGAATTTTGCTTTTGCGCACTGGGCTATAGACAGGTAGATAGACAGGTAGATATAAAGACAGAAAGACGGACAGACAGATGGACGGACAGCCAGACAGACAGACAGAGGATGACAATGTGTTGCATAGGCACACAGTCAGAAATACAGATAGTTAAACAGACAGAAGAGCATAGAGAAAGGAAACGGCTAACAGACAGACACACAGACAGGCAGACAAACAAACATACAGACAGACAAACAGACAGACAGGCAGGCATACAAACAGACAGACAGACAAACAGACAGACACATAGACAAGCATGCACACAGAAAGGCAGACAAACAGACTGACAGACAAACAGACAGACAGGCAGACACACATACAGACAGACACAAACACAGACAAACAGAAGGCATACAGACAGACATGTAACATACAGGCAGACAAACAGACATACAGACAGACAGACAGGTAGAAAGACACAAATAGACACGAACAGGTGACAATGAGTAAATACAGGCAGCCAGGCACACGATCATACAAACACACAGGTACACAGACCGGCAGATTCTCAGGGCACTGCAGCAGCCGTCCGTCCATTCCTGGATTCCTGGTGCCTGGTTGCGTTCCTGCCGAGAGGCTGTTCGCCGTCTATTCTCCGCGATTCACTGAAGAAGAAGAAGAAGACCCGTCAACTTCATTACGGCAAGGCGTTGGCTGCTGGGGTTTTCAGGAGGTTCCTCTCCGTGTGGTCTTAAAGTGGTGTCAAAGGTCGGTTGTGATGAGATCGAGCTGATGTATGGGTGGTCTTCTACTGGACCAGGGTTCAGTTGTGTTTTTACCAACTGGGCGAATGTTATAATGGTTCAAAGCGATATTATGCCATACGAACAGCGAGAACTGTTCAAAATTATTACACACCTCTTTTAGGTATGATCTTAGTGCTATAAGTTGAAATGGCGCTGCAATAAGTTGTTCTTTTTGTGTACCTGGTAGTGTCTGTCCAAAGCCTGAAAAAGGAGGAGGGCCAATCCTCTTTGTTACGACACAGCGTCGTTAAACAGCAACTATAGTATAACAGCAACTATAGTATACAATACGAACGGTAAGCACAATACAAAATAATTACACACTTCTTTTCGCCCGATAACAGAAAGCAGAAAAGCGATCCTGCATTCTGAAAGTAAGCCATATGAATTGTGAAACTGTTTAGAATAATTACACACCTCTTTTAAGGATGATATTCGCCCTATAAGTGAAAGCAGACGCGCGGTCCTGTGTTCAGAAAATACGACGTTCAGGTGGTAAAAGCTGTTTAGAATAATTACACACCTCTTTTACAGTCGATATCAGCCCTATAACAGAAGCGCAGTCCCATGTTCTGAAAGTACGCCGTGAGAATTATAAAGATTGTCGAGATTACTTACACACCTCTTTTAAGAGTGATATTCGCCCTATAACAAAAAGCAGAAGCGCGCGGTCTTACGTTTTGATAGTATACAGTAATTTCTAATTGTAGCTGCGTTACGCCATAAAAATTGTGAAAGCTGTTTTGAATAATTACACACTTCTTTTAAGAGTGGTTTCAGCCATATATAAGCAAAAGCAGACGCGACAACGTGTGTTTGTGTGAAAAGTTATCTTGTTAATGAGTTCTTAGACGGGTGAGAATTATTCACAATAATTCAACACCTCTTTTAAGACTTATTTTAGCCCTATAAGTAGAAGCATACCGCTGTCCAACATTGATGGATAACGGATAAAATTTTTACTCTGTATTAAGCCATAGGCCCGTAGTAACGGTGAGAACTGTTGAAATTAATTTCTATCGACTTAAACGGCCTTTGTTGCCATAAGATGTCGTTAAAATCTCGATCCATCCTATTAGAATGCTTCAGACATCGGTGGAACTCTACGCTGGGATGTCGTCCATGCGCCTTCGCTTGAACCCGGAAAAATCCACTTTGTGTGGCTTGGTATAGCTGACGGCAGAGGTAATGCAAATATTTCCGAAATTTTTGGGTGCCACACAAAACAACGCGTAGATCTGAGAGGTTGGTTGGTTAATAGTTGGCGAGCATAAGAGGGTTGAGAGGGTTGACGGGCGTTGTAAGTAAGAGATATGATTGTGTAATGGATGCGCTGAGGGAGTTTTAACCGATGAAGTGATTTAAGAACCGGCGTTACGTGCGGGAGTTCGGGTGATTTAAGAACTGCGGTTTTGAGACGGTGTTTGTGGGTTTTGATGATTAGAGGGCAGTGCGCTGTTCGCTTACAACTCAAGCCTCCACGACCTTCATGCAAGCATTCATTTGCTCAAGGGTTGATAAGATCAACTTTGTGTATGCAGGGCTAACTCTTTCCCAACTGCAGTCTATCTTCAACGTCGACGCTCATTCTGATAGGAGGCACAACTAGGTCTGGATATACCTAAGTCTGAGCTTGTGTCGATCTTTAGGCAGAAGGAATTACACTAGTCGCACAAAGGCATGAAGTTTAAGATCTTATTGCTTATTCGCAACTGCCTTGTGGTGGTTGTGCTCCATATTACTGTGTGTTTTGTCAATTTCTGGCTGTCGATCTCCACGTGGTGTAAACGTTTTCCAAGAAGGGGAGAAGTTTTCGCAAGGGTCGTAATATTTCGCAAGGGGATTATTTTTCGAAAGGGGATCATTTTTTGCAAGAGGATCATTTTTCGCAAGGGATCTACTTTCGCAAGGGGATCTATTTTCGCAAAGGGTTCATTTTTTACAGGGGGTATCATTTTCTCACCCTGTCCATGACAGCCCATTTTGATATTTCCTTCCTCTAACCCATATGTTGTATCATATCAGCCAGTGATGCATATCAGTTGGATTGAGAAAGAACGCCCAAATCAGTAATGCACCCAAGAGAAAGCTGCGTGATACTTGGTCCACATGTTGTCTCTAAATTGCCTTGGCAGAGAATAGAGATCAGGATTAGAATTCCTGATCTGCTGCGGATAATCTAATCTCCGTGGCTTCGTTAGGTCGCAGAGACATGAACAATTCGTTCCGGAGCCAATTACTCAGATTTTCTGATTAGGAAGTCGGAAGGCGTTTTCTATTCCCTGCTGGAGTTTCTTCTGCACAATGACTTCAGTTCGAACTGCTACGGAGAATCTGTCTGTCTGTCTGTCTGTCTCTGTCTGTCTGTCTCTGTCTGTCTGTCTGTCTGTCTGTCTGTCTGTCTCTCTCTGTGTCTGTCTCTCTCTCTGTCTCTCTCTGTCTCTCTCTGCCTCTCTCTGTCTCGAACTGCTACGGAGAATCTGTCTGTCTCTCTCTGAATGCCTGCTTGTGTGTCTATCTAGCTGTCTCTCTGTATGCCTGTCTGTCTGTTTCCGTACCTATCTGTCTAATTATCTGTCCCTTTGTCTGCTTCTGTCTGCCTGTTGTATGTATCCATGTCTTCTTGCCTGTCTGTTTCTGTCTGTCTATCCGTCACATTGTTTGTCTCTGTCTGTCTGTTTCTGTAAGCATGTTGGTCTTTCTCTTACCCTATCTGTCTGTCTGGCTATCCTTCTTGTCTGTCTATGTCAGCCTGTTTCTGTGTGCATGTCTTTCTGTATATCCATGTTTCTGTCATTGTGTTTCTCTGTCTATGTGTCTGTCTGTTTGTGTCTGTTTGTGTCTGTCTGACTCACACATGAACTCATATTTTAACCAATGGTGCAGCGGACAATTTAACTGGAAGCTAAACTTATATTTTAACTGACATCTTAACTCACGTTTTAACTGACATCTTAACTCACGTTTTAACTGACATCTTAACTCACGTTTTAGCTGAGACTGTAGCGGACATTTCAACTGGAACTTAACTCACGCCCTAACTCGCATCTTAAAACTAAAGCTGCAGCTGACACTTTGACTGGCATCCTATAACTCGCGTAGTAAGACTGCGATATATATTGTTCGTTCCTCTTTTCCTCTTGGTTCTTGAACTACGGTATCTGGCTTGTATCTTTATGAGATACATTGGAGAATCTCATCTCCATTCTATTGATCCGTTGCCCAGATCAATTTGCTCCAGATCAACTTATCAATCACTGTATCCATCTGCTCAGCCAGAGAGAGAGACACACACACACGCTCACACATAGACAGAGACAGAAACAGACAGAAAGACAGACAGAGAGACAGACAGACAGAGATAGGAAGATAGATATAGAGAGATAGAGACAGAGGCAGAAACAGAGAAAAAAGAAAATGTGAGAGAGAGAACGTGAGAGAAAGAGAGAAACAGACAGACAGACAGACAGACAGACAGAGAGAGAGAGAGAGAGAGAGAGAGAGAGAGAGAGAGAGAACATTGGATCCGATTTGTACAGTCAAGGGAGATACCTCTTCACCGATTCCGATTGTGTCTACCATTGAAGGTCTTATTACCGGTCTGTAGTTTGGGCCGGTGGTTAGAATAAATTGTGAATTACGTGTGAATTTAGTGAGAATTAAGTGTGAATTACGTGTGAATTGAGTGATATTCAAGTGTGAATTAAATAGGCATTAAGTGAGAATTAAGTGTGAATTACCTGCGCATTGAGTGAGAATTGTGTAGAATTATGTACAAGTTAAGTGATAATTAGGCAAGGGTTTAGAGTGAATTGCTAGTGATATAAAGAAAATAAAAAAGGAACATGATTGCCAAATATACGGGTGTATGTTAGCAACAACTCCTGCCAACAGTGCTATTCCTGTAGAATTAAGTGTCTACACCGACACTTTTCCCACCGCAGTGTCTGATATATAAGCACGGACCGTTGGCACTTTAGTTCGCGGTTCCTTATCAGCGGGACTTGGCGATTTGAAGCAGTGAGATGCCGGTCGTTGCTATGAGAGGCTCAGTCTCCGCAGGTTGTTAGCAGATGCTTTGCTTATCCGAAGAATCCGCCGTTGCCTTTTATTGCCCTGCTCCGTCTCGGTGCAAAGGCTTTCAGCAAGCCTCTCACCTGCCGCCTGCAGTTACACGGGATGACGGATAGGTGGCAGCTCCGTCGGACTCTATAGCCATCTCCGACCGATTCGTAATTATAATCAATGTCACTGCTGTTTATTCCCATCAAATGACCGTTTGTCTGACCTGTTTGGCCTGCCTGCTTCCATTTCTGCCTGCCTGCCTCTCTGCCTGCCTCTCTGCCTCTCTGCCTCCCTGCTTGCCTCCCTTTCTGACTGCTTGCTTGGCTCCCTGCTTGCCTCCCTTTCTGACTGCTTGCTTGCCTCCCTGCTTGCCTGCCTGTCTCACTTTCTGCCTGCTTGCCTGCCTTTCTCCCTGCCTGCCTGCCTCCCATGCTGTCTTTCTGCCTGCCTGCCTGCCTGTTTGCCTGCCTGCCTGCCTGCCTGCCTGCATTTCTGCCTGCCTGTTTGCCTCCATGTCTGCCTGCTTGCTTGCCGCCTGTCTGTCTGTCAGTCTGCCCGTCTGTTTGACTGACTGTCTGTCTGTGTGTCTGCCTTGTATTTACACCACATCATAGGTCGTTTTCTCTTACTTATTCTGCCTGCCTGCCTGCCTGCCTGCCTGTCTGTCTTTTTACCAGCCTATCTGTCGGATCTGTCTGCTCTCTCTGCTGCCTGAGAGACTGACTGTCCGCCCGTTTGTCTGACCAAGTCGCATCACATTACATTACAATGACGGAAAATATCTGATACATCCTACAAATTCGTCAATACTGCCTCTCTTTCAAGGTCTTTTGCCGAAAGCTGAAAACTCTCCTCTTCCACAAATCCCATCCTCATTCCTCCTCTTCCATTAACCTCTCTCATAGCTTCAATTCTAAACACCATCCACCGTAGCCGACAGACTGTCTACCTTCTTGACCCTTGGAACTCGACCCGGAACCGTTCCGGACCTTATCTGCCCATCTACTTTGCTTTGACTGAGCGTCTATGAATGACCTAGTTCCGGCGACTTAGTTTTCCTGGACGCTGTAGCAGTCCTGAGGTTACGATTACGTTCCAAAACATTACGCTTCTCATAACATTACGGCCAGTCCGTCATAGTTCGTCAGTCACATTCAATATTATTCTAAACGTGGCTGTTCCTCGCAAATCTGTGCAGCAGACGTGCACTTGAATCCTATTTATACAGTCGGAATAAGCGTTTATTTTGCCTCACCTACTTATGCGTTTTCGCTATTCCGGATATTTTGGGGCAGCAGAGAGGAGAATCCTCTCGAAACCAGCCGATGCCCACGGGGCGTATATACCTGGGGATTTGAGGGTGATGCGTGGAATGCCAGGAACGCCGGCATCCCTTGTGGCGCATAGCTCCAGATGAGTTCCAGCTGTTACGTGTTAACACGTCTGCCAGCGCCGCCTTTAAACTGGTGTACTGCCTCCCGTGGCCGGCCGCGGCCGCGGAGGACGTGCCGCAGACTGGCGGTATCCATTGCTGATGATATAAACATTTCTGCTGATGTGAAAGTTAAACTTAAACAAGATAACAACAACGTGGACGGTTATCGGGCTCCGCCAAACGCCGATAAGAAACTGGGTCATAATAATTTCGTACGGCTGGTTTTAATTGGGACGGAACTTCTCGGACGCTTTTGATTGGGTTTACTATGTCGTAACTGCTTGTGATTGGTTTTAATTGGGTCAGAACTTCTCGGACGCTTCTGATTGGTTTTAATTGGGTCGTAGCTTCTAGTGATTGCTTGTATTTCGGTGGGAATCTTTTCAGTCGCTTGTGATTGGTTTTAATTGGGTCGTAACTTTACGATTGTGATTGGATTTAATTTAGTTCTAACTTTACGGACGCCTGTAATTGGTTGGTCGTTTTGGATCGGACCTTTTCTGACGATTCTGGTAGGAGCCGTTATTTCTCGGTGCAGGGCATATTTTAACTGTATAAAATAACTAGTGGGACAAATGTCCCAGTAGTCTTAGGATCTCTCCCAGTAGTCAGAGCGATTTGTCCCAGGCAATGTATGTATAAAGTACAACTAGTGGGACAAATGTTGCAAGAATTTAAAGATTTGTCCCAGTAGTATAATGAGAAAGGTATGACATTATTGTTGAATGACCCTTTGTTATTGGTTGGGAGACGCGAGAAAAGTTGTAAAAGGAGGTGATGATTAAAAAAAGGTCATCAACTTTTTTCGGAGATGAATTTTGAAATTCTTTTTTACAAAAAGTCTAAAAGTTGTAAGTTTGTGAAGATTAATTCCTTAAAAAAAGTTCTTCGACCAGATCATGGCCGACTTTCTCCGACCCACCTCTGAGAGACGCGTTCCAAAGAAAGATCATGAACTAGACCCGTGGCTGATTTTGTCCCAGTAGTCAAAATTCCTTAAAATATGCACTGCCGCGGTGGGTCGTAAATGTTGGCAACCACGGGTATTGACGTATTTTGGGAGTTTGATAAATCCTTTGTTTCGACAGTTTGTTTGTCTCTGTTATACAGTTAATCGTAATAACTTTGTAAGAGCTAAACTTGAGTTTCATCTCCCGAGACATAAATGGAAAATAGTGACATCTACCGCTTACGAATAAGCTGATGCTCTGTGTGCAGGTTAGAGTATAGCGCTTGAGAAATTTGGACTTTACGATTACGATTACCGTAATAAAATAACGGGTATTCCCCATGTTTCGTTTTCATTTTGGCACTAGATAATCAAGTTTTCTGATTGCTGCATTTCAAGCTTCTGTGGTGCGTAAAGAAAGGTGTGTTCAAATGGCAACTGATACGTAAATCTGCTAAAAACGCAACACACTTATCATTGCAAAATATCTTAATTAATAATAAGTTTCATAACAATTAACAACAGCTTCCAAGTTATGTTTCGACTTTCACTGAGGATGGGTACGTTTTCCACAGCAGGTAAGCCCATAGCTACCCTCTGAGGATCAGTTTAATAAATGCTTTTCATAATTTGTCCATTTATTCAGAGAAAAGAGGTTGGCCACCTGGCGACTGGTGCGTGCGAATGCGCTCTCCTGAAACAAATGTTTCAGGAATTTCTTTCTCATAAATAAACTGCATTAACCTTGATACAGTTGATCGCCTTTTATAGCGCTTTGTCATCGTTTCACTGGAATGTGGTTCATTACTGATAAGAGCTTCATTTGTTGGGGTCAATGGATTCG
>OY744617.1:38627630-38652630 GCA_963556255.1 Allolobophora icterica | reverse complement strand
GCACCCAGTATCTGACTAAGTACTGGCACCCAGTATCTGACTAAGTACTGGCACACAGTATCTGACTAAGTACTGGCGCACAGTATCTGACTAAGTACTGGCACCCAGTATCTGACTAAGTACTGGCACCCAGTATCTGACTAAGTACTGGCACCCAGTATCTGACTAAGTACTGGCACACAGTATCTGACTAAGTACTGGCGCACAGTATCTGACTAAGTACTGGCACACAGTATCTGACTAAGTACTGGCGCACAGTATCTGACTAAGTACTGGCACCCAGTATCTGACTAAGTACTGGCACCCAGTATCTGACTAAGTACTGGCACCCAGTATCTGACTAAGTACTGGCACACAGTATCTGACTAAGTACTGGCGCACAGTATCTGACTAAGTACTGGCACCCAGTATCTGACTAAGTACTGGCACCCAGTATCTGACTAAGTACTGGCACCCAGTATCTGACTAAGTACTGGCACACAGTATCTGACTAAGTACTGGCGCACAGTATCTGACTAAGTACTGGCACACAGTATCTGACTAAGTACTGGAATTGTAATTGTACTTAGTAACTTAGTAACGATGTCTAATGCGCAAGGCATCAACCGATGGCGCACCAAACCAAAGGCGAAATCAGGGCATCCCCGTAAGACAGAGAAGCAGCCTATAAGGTATGAACTTACCTGCATTCATTCGCTATCAATACGTGAAAGTACTGGATCAGTTGGGGAAAGTACTGGATCAGTTGGGGGAAAGTACTGGATCAGTTGGGGAAAGTACTGGATCAGTTGGTGAAAGTACTGGATCAGTTGGGGAAAGTACTGGATCAGTTGGTGAAAGTACTGGATCAGTTGGGGAAAGTACTGGATCAGTTGGGGAAAGTACTGGATCAGTTGGGGAAAGTACTGGATCAGTTGTGGGAAAGTACTGGATCAGTTGGGGAAAGTACTGGATCAGTTGGGGGAAAGTACTGGATCAGTTGGGGAAAGTACTGGATCAGTTGGTGAAAGTACTGGATCAGTTGGGGAAAGTACTGGATCAGTTGGGGAAAGTACTGGATCAGTTGGGGAAAGTACTGGATCAGTTGGGGAAAGTACTGGATCAGTTGGGGAAAGTACTGGATCAGTTGGGGAAAGTACTGGATCAGTTGGGGAAAGTACTGGATCAGTTGGGGAAAGTACTGGATCAGATGGTGAAAGTACTGGATCAGTTGGGGAAAGTACTGGATCAGTTGGGGAAAGTACTGGATCAGTTGGGGAAAGTACTGGATCAGTTGGGGAAAGTACTGGATCAGTTGGGGAAAGTACTGGATCAGTTGGGGAAAGTACTGGATCAGTTGGGGAAAGTACTGGATCAGTTGGTGAAAGTACTGGATCAGTTGGGGAAAGTACTGGATCAGTTGGGGAAAGTACTGGATCAGTTGGGGAAAGTACTGGATCAGTTGGGGAAAGTACTGGATCAGTTGGGGAAAGTACTGGATCAGTTGGGGAAAGTACTGGATCAGTTGGGGAAAGTACTGGATCAGTTGGGGAAAGTACTGGATCAGTTGGGGAAAGTACTGGATCAGTTGGGGAAAGTACTGGATCAGTTGGGGAAAGTACTGGATCAGTTGGGGAAAGTACTGGATCAGTTGGGGAGAGTACTGGATCAGTTGGTGAAAGTACTGGATCAGTTGGGGAAAGTACTGGATCAGTTGGGGAAAGTACTGGATCAGTTGGTGAAAGTACTGGATCAGTTGGGGATAGTACTGGATCAGTTGGGGAAAGTACTGGATCAGTTGGTGAAAGTACTGGATCAGTTGGGGATAGTACTGGATCAGTTGGGGAAAGTACTGGATCAGTTGGGGAAAGTACTGGATCAGTTGGGGAAAGTACTGGATCAGTTTGGGTCAAGTACTTCCACTTCCCAAAGCAAATAAAGGGACACAACGCGCAGATTCCTAAGTTCTAATCATACAGTTGGTACTTATTGGGGCAATTGGGCCATCATGTCACTCACCAATTCCAGTTACTATGGCAACGACAAACGTTGACCGAACGAAAATCATGTTGATCATCAACGGTCCAAAGGTCAGCATCAGGGTCACACCAGTCCTGTCAATGACAAGCACAACGACTATCATCATCATCATCATCATCATCATCATCATCATCATCATCATCATCATCATCATCATCATCATCATCATCATCATCATCATCATCATCATCATCACCACCACCACCACCACCACCACTATCATCATCATCATCGCTTAATCATCATCATTACGCATTTATTAAGCGCCACAATCAGATGACAAAGAACCAATCGATGGTGCTGAGCAATTGTGAGTGAAGGAGTTGCTCAAGGTCCCTACACAGTAATCGTCTCACGAGAGGAGGATCGAACCCCTACTCCCAACTCCCTACTAACCAACTGATGGATGAATCCAGAGTTTAACGACATCTTTTGACAACAGAGGACATTCACGTTTATTCAAGTTTCCACAGTTCAACCAATGTCTTGTCTGAGCTCCTCAATATATAATTTAGGTAAAAACCTTTTCAAAGGTGTCTAATAGTAGCACTAATTATCAACGATAGCTTAAGTTTATCTTTAAACAAGTAACCATCTTGAGTCCTAAGTAAGTAAGTAAGTAAGTATATCCTTTATTAATCCAACTGCTAACCGCATTTTGGTTTACACATGTATATCACGTCCAGATTACAGTACTAAGGCCTATATTCCGGTGAAAATCATCCTAATTATGAAAGATTTACGAGCTAGACTGTCAGCAGTCGGGAGAACCCGATTATGAACACGGGGTCGCAAAGTATAACCCTATAGACTGTTTTGTTGACTTACTTTCAAATTTAAGGACCGGCAGATCAATCAAATCTTTAGCGTCCTGACCTTGAGCGGGGTCCTCCTTTGCAGACTTAGCCTCGACCCTTTGCTGTTTTCCCCGGTTAGCTACATCGGTAAGAGCGTTGGCTGCGCGTCTCATGCGAGTCTGTGTTAGAGCGCATGCGGACCGCGGTTCGCTTCCCGAAGGTGGCTTATTTCAGAGATTTAAATCTCGGGCTAGCACGATCCCAACACGGGGACCTTAAATGGCGTGGCACCCATTCAAACGGGCAGTGGTGGTGAAGGATCTCAGCCGATCAATTCATTGATTATCAATATAATCCAATCTAATCAATTCTTATCTAGTCTTTGTCTAGTTTCGATTAGATGTCAGTTACATAACCAGGAGTAGGCCTACTCGTCCTCAGGATGATTGACACACCTCTGGCAGTCATTTACACTCTGGGTGTATCCCATTTCCGTCCCGTATGTGCACCGAGCCGAGGCCGAGCGATAAAGGAACATTGTGGATTCGCAATCAAGTCGCTCCTTGTGTTCATAGGGTCGAAATGGATTGCACCGGAAATCATACTTTTATCGTTTTCATGATTTTAACATAGTTTTTACCTGATTTTAACATTATTTTTACATAACATGATTTTAACATAAGTTTTACATGACTTTCACATAACCTGATTTTGTATAATTTTAACATCATTTTAAAATCATATTCCATAACATGATTTCACATTACTTGATTTTAGTATAATTTTAACATGATTCTAGCATTACGTGAGTTTAACATTGATTTTCTTCGCTCACGTTGATGTGTTTTAGCAAATTCTGGACCAGAAAATAATCAGGCTGTTGTTTGTACTTAATATATTGAGAACAGAGGTTAATGAGATCATTCTCGCCTCGAAGGCAGCAGTGCTCACAGACACCAAACGATAACAAAACCTTATTTATGGGTGCATTCCATTTCAGCTCCGAGTATATCTCGGGCGGTCGCGGCAAGCGCTCGGCATAGTGGCGCTCACCTCGTTCTGTCTATAGGTTGAGATTTCGGAATCCGATTTTGATTAGAAGAGATTGTCGATCGATCCCTTGGGCATAATGGTGATTGTAATTGTGATCGTAATTGTAATTATGATTGTGATTGTAATTGTGATTGTAATTGTGACCGTGGTTGTGATTGTAATTGTGACTGTGGTTGTGATTGTAATTGTGATTGTGATTGTAATTGTGATTGTAATTGTAATTGTGATTGCGATTGTGATTGTAATTGTGATTGTAATTGTAATTGTGATTGAGATTGTGATTGTAATAGTGACTGTGGTTGTGATTGTAATTGTGATTGTAATTGTGACTGTGGTTGTGATTGTAATTGTGATTGTAATTGTGATTGTAACTGTGATTGCGATTGTGTTTGCGATTGTAATTGTGATTGTGATTGTGATTGTGATTGTGATTGTAATTGTGATTGTAATTGTGATTGTGATTGTAATTGTAATTGTGATTGTGATTGTAATTGTGATTGTAATTGTGATTGTAATTGTGATTGTGATTGTAATTGTGATTGTAATTGTGATTGTAATTGTGATTGTAATTGTGATTGTAATTGTGATTGTGATTGTAATTGTAATTGTGATTGTGATTGTAATTGTGATTGTAATTGTGATTGTGATTGTAATTGTGATTGTAATTGTGATTGTGATTGTAATTGTAATTGTGATTGTGATTGTAATTGTGATTGTAATTGTGATTGTAATTGTGATTGTGATTGTAATTGTAATTGTGATTGTGATTGTAATTGTGATTGTAATTGTGATTGTAATTGTGATTGTGATTGTAATTGTGATTGTAATTGTGATTGTAATTGTGATTGTAATTGTGATTGTAATTGTGATTGTGATTGTAATTGTAATTGTGATTGTGATTGTAATTGTGATTGTAATTGTGATTGTAATTGTGATTGTGATTGTGATTGTAATTGTGATTGTGATTGTAATTGTGATTGTAATTGTGATTGTAATTGTGATTGTAATTGTGATTGTAATTGTGATTGTGATTGTAATTGTAATTGTGATTGTGATTGTGATTGTAATTGTGATTGTAATTGTAATTGTGATTGTGATTGTAATTGTGATTGTAATTGTGATTGTAATTGTGATTGTGATTGTAATTGTGATTGTAATTGTGATTGTAATTGTGATTGTAATTGTGATTGTGATTGTAATTGTAATTGTAATTAGTGACTTGTATAGCGCCGGTGTCTAATGTACAAGGCACTAGTCGGTGGCACACAAAAAGGAAGCCGTAGTCAGCTCAATATCCAGATGATCAGTCAGTAAGACAGAGAGGCAGCCTATGGAGGTGACAGCGCTATATACGTTATTGAATTCGGTTAGAGTAGGATAGAGGACTCCGTAGGAATCCCGAGATCTGTTCTATGCCCACCTCGAGCACGCTCTGAGTTTGCTCCGAGAAGCAGCTGAAACACATTCGCTCCAAGCAGCTTCTAGAGTAATCTAGAATGACGCTATTATAGTAACGCTCAAGGCATAAGCTTGACTACATATTGCGCTCGCTCCGAGACAGCTCGAAATAGGCTGTACTTGGAATGTTGACGGCTCGGTTTTGGAATGTACCCGGAGTGTACTCGGGGCGTTTGTGGAATGCACCGTTTGCGTGTGGTCTTTGGGAGGGGCCGGTAAAATGTCTTTGAAGGAAGAATTTGTTTCTCGTTTGATTTGTTCCTTTGTTTTTGTTGGCCTCCTTTCCTGTGTACAGGTAAATCTTACAAATATTTCCTTCACCATTTCCAGGTAAATGGGTGTGCAATCGAAGACCAGTGAAAGGTCTGCATCCCCAAATATTATCAGAAAGGAATTGTTGCTGTTTTTGTTGTTATCATTAGTATTACTATTATTATTATTGCTATTATTATTATTATTATTATTATTATTGCTGTTATTATTATTATTATTAATATTATTATTATTATTATTATTATTATTATTATTATTATTATTATTATTATTATTATTATTATTATTATTATTATTATTATTATTATTATTATTATTATTATTATTATTATTATTATTATTATTACACTTTTGTTAGTCGCCTCTATCAATGACCATGGACATGACGGTACACTACCTGTCCTGGCCCTCCCTGTAAAGTTAGGCATCTATTTCTGGATCCCAGGTAGTGAATTCCTTACAAATTTGCCAACAAGCCTTCTCGCAAATTCACATATTACGAACGAATGTATGTATCTATGTCTGTATATATGTATGTATGTATCTATGTATAAATCTATCTATGTATGTGTGTATGTATCTATGTATGTAATTGTGTGTATATAGCTATTTTCTCCAGCTCCTTTTAAAGTACCTCACAGAGCGTTGCCTATATCCGCTATAGTCTCAACAATGCTGAGTTCATCAAGGACAAGAGGTTGATCAGTAAGCAGGGAGGGCTCGAATAACTAGAAAAGTCACAACCGGTGAGCACTCGCAGACACAAAGAACCCAGTCGAAGAATTCCCATTCAGAGTCAACAGGATCAGTTTCAGAGCCATCGTACATTAATTCCAGAAAGCAGCAAACCGTCAAAATTAATCATTAAATTTCTAAACTGAGGAGTAAATTAATTTAAAGCTGCGAGCGACACTATATACAATATATAATTATAGGCACCTAATTGTAATAAAATCAAAGTTAAAACGGTGGAGCATAAATATTATTGGTGACATTACAACTCGACCATTATAGGAACGGCAGATTGTTAAATCCGCCTAAAAATGTATGGCTTCATTTGAACACCTTTAATTCGGATTAAATCTATGTTATATGAAAGAAAATTCGCGTTTCGTGATAATTTTCTTCTAAAGGTATTATTGCTATCTTAAAACCTTTTGGCGTAAGATCAAGTAGGCTACATTGTAAAATCCGCCTCTGAATGCGCGAACTATAAATAAAAGTCTATATTATGAGCTGTAATATGCCAAAATATTTACTGTTGACGTCAACGGCCTTTGTTGCCATTAAGACGTCGTTAAACTTGGGATCCATCCATCCAATTAAATCGTCAGCTTTAGAGCCGTTGAGGCTACAAAATCAATCTCAACACTAAAAAAGATCCTTTTATGGTAATCAAAAGAACCTTTATGGTCAATTAAAAAGGATAAATATATCAAGAAAATGAAAACAGAAAAGAAACAGCATGGTCAAAAAAGAGCATTCGGCCAAAGAGCAAAACGAGAAGTCCACTGGTCAAATGAATAATGATGCATATATACATCCATATTAAATATTAATCTATTAATTATAAAAGATCGATGACAATCACCTGTTAAATATCGCCATCTCAGCAACCTATCAGACACGGAATCAACGACGAGAGAAGGGAAAGAAAACTGATGACGAAAGTTATCTGAAAATGAACTGAAATATATCAAAAATTTTAAAGGCGTCAACGGCCTTTGTAGCTATAAGACGTCGTTAAACATTGGAATACATAAATACAATCTTAAATTATTTTCTCATTACGCTTCCATCTCTAAGTATTTTGACTTAAGGTCAGAATGATATAGGCCTACGTTACAAATTCCCACTCTGAATGCGTGAAATAATGCTTCACTTTAACACCTTTAATTTAATATTAGACACCTCTATATATAAATATATATAAATAAATCGCATTAAGTCGTAAGGTTCTTCGCCAGTTTGAGTTTAAGTGTTGCATTCGACATAACCTGTGTTATGCCATAATTATATGAAAGGAGAGAACTGTTCAATTTCTAAGACGTTAACGGCCTTTGTTGAAAGGTGTTACTTGTTTACTTATTACTTAGTCCTTATCGTGGAGGTCTGCACAACGGGCAATACATCTCCTCCACTCGTCTCTATCCATAACCAGCTCTTCGATCTTATCCCATGACATCTCCAGCCATTTCAAGTCGCCTCTGATGGTTTCCGGCCAGTTTTCCGTGATCTTCCTCTCCTCTGAATTCCAGGACATCACTCGTTTGGCTCTTCTATCCATACGAAGGTCACGCACCATCCAATCAAAAATGATTTCGATGAACTTTATAAATAGTATAATCGTCTCCTACATTTCATTTTCTCATGATACGGCATGCATGGGTTTCGTTCAAGAGAAGTTCGACGTCAACAGCCCTGTCAGCCACAAGATGTTGTTAAGCACTTGATAATGCAACGCTCTGTTTAGACACCTTAAAAACGCTAATATATTTCGAGGATGCCATACAAAGATTACATACGAAAGGTGAATATTAGACACCTCTTTTATGTGCGACATTCAACCCACAAGTATAGCAGACAAAAGGGTTGTTTATTATATTGAGGAACAGAAAGTGAATCTGCCAAAACAGTTACTGTCAACGTTAACGGCCTTTGTTGCCAGAAGATGTCGTTAAACTCTCGATACATCCAATCGTTGGGTATACCAGTTCATGACACTAGTGCCATTCAGAATATTATTGCAATATGTAAAATACTGTAAACCTCCGAGATATCTCAGCGCCACACAAAAGCTACGCCAGGGAGACCAGTTTATTCATCGGCGCTATATTCGAGGAGACAACGTGGTGCTACGGTGGTAATCGTTGGTGATAGCGGTCGCATGGTGGCGCAGCAGTAGAATCAGGATAGGATAGCTTGAGAACATGAGACTAAATAAACCAACCATTGTCCTTTGGGAGAACATTAAGGACATGAGACTAAATCCACCCCTGTCCCTTGGGCGAGCTATCTTACAAACATAAACTGAGGTTGGGGGTCCGAGCTAAGACTTAGGAAGGGAACAGGCGATAAGAAAGAATGACGAGAAGATCTATGGAGGAATTTGTTTATACTGAGCGCTTGAAGGGACAGGTGTGCGAAAGGTAGACTCACCGCTGATCGACCTTGTGTACCTGTGTGAACTGAATGAAGACAGTTATAGCCTCGATCTCAGGTGTATTTACCTGGAGTTTTCTAATGGCGCTCCAGGTTCCAAGCTCAAAGATGCACCAGCGCTATATCAGTTTTATGCATGTATGTATGTATGTATGCATGTATGTATGTATGTATGCATGTATGCATGTATATATGTATGTATGTATTTATGTATGTATATATCTTTGTACGTATGTATGTATGTATGTATGTATGTATGTATGTATTTATTGTGTAGGTGTGTATGTATGTATGTATGTATGTATGTATGTATGTATGTATGTATGTATGTATATATGTTTGTATGTATGCATATATGTGTGGAATGTGCATGTATGCATGGATGCCTGTAAGTATGTAAGGATGTATCTATGTATATATTTATGTGTGCCTGCATATAAAATATATACTGTATCAATGTGTGTATGCTTGACCATGCTGCTATCTTCTAGGTGGTCGCCACGACCATATGGAAAGGCCTCCCTCCTGAGCGGCGCTTACTTCCTAGGTCTTTCTCTGACACCTTCTCAGGGACGTATCTAGCGTTGGGCTTGGGGGGGCTTAAGCCCCCCCCCCAAACGAAGTTGAAGCCCCCCCAAACAAGTCAAGCCGTTGTATGCTTACGGCTAAAATTCGTATGAACACTGTATAAATGTTGCCATGTTCAAGGTTTAAGCCCCCCAAACGAAAAATCCTAGTTACGTGCCTGCACCTTCTGTGACCGCTTGAACACTCTTTTATTTGGCCGTTCTGAAGTCGGGTGCGCCTCTGAGTAGTTCTCTTGAGGAGTCGCTATTTAAATCTATGAATGAATATATGTATATATTATGTATGCATGTATTTGTGCATTGATCTATATCTATATAAATAAAGCCAGCTTTCTGTGTGTCTGTGTGTCTGTCTGTCTGTCTGTCTGTCTGTCTGTCTGTTTGACCGGGCTTAACTTCTACAATTTTGCACCTTTTCACTCGAAACCTTCACTAATGTGTCGGCCTCGGCTTCGGACACCCAGTGGAGGGGTTCGCGTCCTCCGTTTTCAACCCTACCATGGTGAAAATGCCCCCAAACGCTACCCACCCGACCGTCCATAACGCGCAAGCTCGCCTATTCCACTGCCAAGCGGTTCTATTTATGGCGCCGGTATTTCCCAAAGTCATTAATAATCCGCTTAACGACACCGCGGTTCTATTTATGGCGCCGGTATTCCCCAACGTCACTAATAATGCGCGTAAGTTGTTTACTTTCGCACAAAATATAATGACGATCCGAAGTATATTCATCGTTTTACAGCAAAATTTTAACACATGTATGTTCAAAGACAAAGATCTAAATTATTTACAGTATATCAAACAACCAGTGTGCTCTACTAAGGGCGAGGCCGACTACACACCGGCAGTGAGGGCTATATTTCTTGCGTTTTCTTTAACACGCCAACGCCCGGTTCACCCTCTTCGACTGCGAAGCAGTCAGTCCACGGGAGACTGCGAAGCAGTCTCCCCCACAGGTCGCCAGACGCCACAAGGGCCTCCAAGACTGCGAAGCAGTCGCCGCCAGAGGGCGACTGCGAAGCAGTCACTTCACGGCAGAGGTCGCTAGACGCCAGAAGGCGTATACAAGACTGCGAAGCAGTCTCCGCTGTTCGCCAGAAGGCGTCTACAAGACTGCGAAGCAGTCTCCCCCACAGGTCGCCACACGCCACAAGGGCCTCCAAGACTGCGAAGCAGTCGCCGCCAGAGGGTGACTGCGAAGCAGTCACTCCACGGCAGAGGTCGCTAGACGCCAGAAGGCGTTTACAAGACTGCGAAGCAGTCTCCGCCAGAGGTCGCCAGACGCCACAAGGGCCTCCAAGACTGTGAAGCAGTCGCCGCCAGAGGTCGACTGCGAAGCAGTCACTCCACGGCAGAGGTCCCTAGACGCCAGAAGGCGTCTACAAGACTGCGAAACAGTCTCCGCCAGACGTCGCCAGACGCCACAAGGGCATCCAAGACTGCGAAGCAGTCGCCGCCAGAGGGCGACTGCGAAGCAGTCACTCCACGGCAGAGGTCGCTAGATGCCAGAAGGCGTCTACAAGACTTTCGAAGCAGTCTCCGCCACAGGTCGCCAGACGCCACAAGGGCCTCCAAGACTGCCAAGCAGTCGCCGCCAGAGGGCGACTGCCAAGATTGCCAAGCAGTCGTTGTTGTTGCTGTTGTTGTTGTTGTTGTTGTTGTTGTTGTTGTTGTTGTTGTTGGTGGTGGTGGTGGTGGTGGTGGTGGTGGTGGTGGTGGTGGTGGTGGTGGTGGTGGTGGTGGTGGTGGTGGTGGTGGTGGTGGTGGTGGTGGTGGTGGTGGTGGTGGTGGTGGTGGTGGTGGTGGTGGTGGTGGTGGTGGTGGTGGTGGTGGTGGTGGTGGTGGTGGTGTGAAACTTATAACCCCGGGCAACGCCGGGTAATCCAGCTAGTAGTATATATGTACGCGTGTATGTAAGAAATTGACCATTTGTATATAGCGCTTATCAATGAACTCTCCAGACCCTGTGATAGAACATGGTTCTGTTAAACGATCTAAACAGGAACGACCTAAGATCCACTGCTTCCTGTAATTAAGAGAGGCCGATATGTCTGACTGAATCGTAGATCAACACGAGTAACTGATTCTACCAGACATTAAGACATATGGTTCTGTGCTGCCACCTGTTGCCCGATCCTTTCATCATTTCTGATGGATGTATGCTGGATCCTATGCATAAAGACACAGATTCTGAGTTCAATTGGTGCAATTGGGGTCAAAATCCCCCTCTGTTTCTCCCTGTTCCTCTCTCGTCAGACTCAGAGGAGAAAGGGTGAGAGGGTTCCTAAAGGGCACCACACTATTAAGCGCCGTCAAAGTTTAGCTACTCTTCATACATCGCTCTCTCTCCCTCTCTGTGTTTGTATCTCTGTTTCTGAGCCCGTCTGTCTGCCTGCCTGCCTGGCTGTCTATCTGCCTGGCTGTCTGTCTCCCTCTCCCTACCTCATTCCCTTCCTCGCTCACTCTATCTCTCTGTCTCTGTCTCTCTGTTTCTGTCTGTGTGTCTCTGTCTGTGTGTCTGTCTGTCTGTCTGCCTGCCTGCCTGCCTGCCTGTCTGCCTGTCTGTCTGTCTGTCTGTCTGTCTGTCTGTCTGTCTGTCTGTCTGTCTGTCTGTCTGTCTGTCTGTTTCTCTTTCTATCCATTTGATATCTCTTTGAATTGTACTTCTGAATTGTCGTCAACGGCCATTGATGTCACAAGACGACGTAAAACTTTGGAATAATATTAAAGTCATATATTGCACGGTTAACAGCGGCTAAAAACTTTTCAAAAATGATAACACCTCTTTTAAGTGAGATACGGCACTATAATTGAAAGCAGAAGCCCGGTTCCGTGTTAAATTATGCGAGTGTTAGAAACGTTCAATCAACTACACACCTCTTTTATGCGAGGTGTTCGCCCTATATATAAGAGAAAACGAACGCGTTCACAGTTCATTCCTCTAAAATTCCTAAATGTACGTGTGATTATTACAAGTAGATAATTGAGCATTTATGTTGCGCCGTTGTGGATTCTTTGAAAGGCGCCGGACAATAGCTCCCTTTATATGCGTTTCTTTATTTAACCCTTTAACTACCAGAGCTAATGAAAATCCTGGTACCGGAGGAATTATCTTTGGTAAACATCGATATATACATGCGTGCACATATACACACACATACAATGTCATACATACATATATACATACAGACAAATACATACATACATACATATATGTAATTATATACGTCACCCAATGCCCAAACTCATCTTAGTAGGCCTACACGATAATTTTCTTTTTCTTTTGCTTACCCGAAGGAGACCTGTTGCCTTTTCCAGCGCCTATCAGTTTGCATCCATCGCTCTAATGTCGTCGCTTTCAGGGGAACCTTCGAGCAGCATGATTTTGTCGAGTGAGTCGTTCCAGACACCCACCGCACAGTCTTCGGACATAGTTTCTTAGCCTGAGGGAACAGAACTACCTCGGGTGGAAAAATAATAATCTTTTCTTTATTAATTCAAACTGACAAACGCAGTAAGATTATATTGAAGCTTGACAGTACAGTTGTCAGTATCTTAACTAAGCACACGTTTTGGCAGCCATGCAAGGCGCCGCCCGAGGAGGGTTGCGGGTATCGAACTGCGTTCTGCTGCTCTCTTGGCCATGACTGAGTGTTACCATTACTCTAGCCCCCTTCCCTACATACAATTAATACCTACATATATGCAAATGTATGCATACATGCATTCATACTCATAAATTTATACATTGAAAGGGAAGTAAGTAACATGCAGAAATTTATGTTCATTTGCTTCTTATAAATATATGAAAGTGGTTTTGAAATCGTGCCAAAAGACGGCGTGTAGGCAAACCAAAAAGGAATTTTACGCGCTTCTAACTAGATAAGCATGTGCTTTCACTCATTTGATGTTGTTTAGAAAAGGTTGGTTCTGTTTCGTTTTAAGACTTAAACTTCTTCATGCTGGGTTTCCCAAAGGAGACTTTGAAAGGAGCTTAAAAGCTTCTGTCTTTAATTTCGAGATTTTTTGACCAGGTGTGTGGGACTGTCGTGTTGAAAATATCACTGTGGCCTCAGATAACCTTTCTGCACGTGTCCCCTTCATGTCTGATACTAGCAGGCACTTGCGTTTTAAGAATGATCACCGGTGGCCAAATGCTGATTTGTTTGAAGACTCACGATAGCCGATTGGTCAGAGCGTTACATTTAGACACCTTTAAAGTGGTGATAATAGATCCTATATAAGAATGGGACATTACAGGCGGTTGGTTAAAGCGCTCCATTTAGACACCTTTAACGCGTTTCGGATTGATCTTATATAATGTACTGGGAAACGATACCGATTAATTCAGTGACGTAAAATTGGCAGTGCCTCCACTCCTTGGGAATTCTCCCAAGATCTTGGGAATTGGCGGATCGTCTTGGGATCTGGGGATTTTTTTACTAAGGTCTACAGTCATAATATAATGTTAATATTTCACATGGAATTATAACAATTATTCCATACATTTTACCGCCGATGCGTACGTTCCAAGTATATAGACAAATTATCTACTGTTCAACGAGGAATTATAACAACTATTCCATACATACCTTATATAGGATCTATTATCCCCACTTTAAAGGTGTCTAAATGTAACGCTCTCACCAATCGGCTATCGTGAGTCTTCAAACAAAGCAGCATTTGGCCACCAGTGATCATTCCGATGAATTTAAACTGTGGCTTAAACCAAGGTGTGGAGATAAATATGCAGCAAAATGTAGTGTTTGTTCAAAAAACACTGACTTGCGTTAACAGGTCAGTACTAGTGAAACATGCAGAGTCTGCCAAACACGTGAAAACTACGAAACAAAACAAAGCATGATGTATATCAACAGTTTTTTTAAGAAACCGACAACTCCCACCATTGACTGTATGTCAGTTAGACCTACTTGAGATTTTCGTACAATCTTGGGATTTTTAGTACAATCTTGGGATTTTTGTGGCAAGATCTTGGGATTTCTGAAAATGGAGAATAGAAGCACTGAAAATTAGGTAGCAAGAGGGTGTTCTTTAAACACCTTTAAAATTAAACAGGCGTCGAAGAAGGCAATAATTATATACATTTGCTTATTCATATAGTGATAACTGCTGTAACTGACTGGTGAGAGCGGCCGCCTTATAACGGGTAGAGTACGGGTTCGATCCTACTCCCCTCAGACTGTTAATGTGTAGGGGCCTCGAGCAAGTAATTCACTCACAATAGCTCAGCGCCATCGACTGATGCTGGTCAGTAGATAGCGGCGCTTGATAAATGCAGAAATAATAATTATTACCCTTGATCTCATTGGCGTTCTGAAATAACGCCTACTCTGATTGAGTCCCTTTTGAGTGGCGCTATATAAATCTGCAATTACCATCACTGCTACCGTTTGGAGCCCAAATTGACTTATTTTGAATATGGGCTTCGGATGACCTAATCACACGCTGCTTTCCAGGTTCTCATTGTTCATGATAACTTAGTAATATAAATACATATACTGTATGTATGCATAATTGCATGTGTATATATATTTGTGTACATACACATATTTATGTGTGTTTGTGTTTATATATTGATATGTATGTGTGTATGTATTCGTATGTATATGTTGGGGTTGGAGTATGCTTACATCATGCATTCATTCATTCATTCATTTTGGAAATTTATATAGCGCTTCTTCAAGAGACCTACTCAGAGGCGCTCGAGTAGGTCTCACATACAAACAGACATGCATGCATGTCTGTTTGTATGTGTGTTGTATATGTAGATATATGTGTCTAATATGCAAATTTGTATGTACGTCCTACGTGCGTATAATGTACGTATTTTTGTATGTAAGCATGCATGTACGTATGTATGTATGTATGTATGTATGTATGTATGTGTATATTTATGTATGTATGTGTGCATGTGTCTGTATGTATGTATGTATGTAGGTATGAATGTGTGCATTTGTGTGTATGTATGTATGCATGTATGTATGTATGTATGTATGTATGTATGTAGACAATTAAGCGCCCCTAAAGTATCTCGCAATAGCGCTGCATGCAAGGTTGTAGATATGAATGAAGGTAATGGGTTTCTGAATGACTAAAGAGGCTCACTAACAGAAACTGAAACATTATAAACTTATTTCTGTGTCGTAAGAGGGCGTGACTCCATATGCTACCATCCGTTTAGTTACTTGTGAACCACCGCTTTTGTCTTCCGCATGCGTTGTGCTCTTATATTGGAACCTGCTGTTTTAAACGCGAGTGAATGCCTTCCTTGTTGTGTCTCAAGCATATGTAGCCTAGGTCGACTTCTTTTTAAAGGTGTCTAAGCAAACCGCTTTACCCAACCTGTTACCGTGTCACATATCCATATAGCATAGTTGCAACACGTTTTAAAGGTGTTTAAGCCTATCGCTTTTACCAATCAGGCATGTTAGTTGGGGTTTAACGACGCTGGGTCATAACAAACATGATAAGCGGTGACCTCCGCCTTTAACCACGCCTGCGATTAGCACTACCAATGACTGATGAGTTTTACCAATCAGTTACCGCGTCCCAAGTATATATAAATTCTGTTAATAGCATTTAAAGGTGTCTAAGCAGAGCGCTTTAACCAATCGGCTACCGTGTCCTAAAGATCGTCTCTGGTGTTTCGTGTATTCTGCCAGCGGTACATTACTACCATCATCGTTATTAATTATGGAATATTTTCTACAATTTGTTCGGTTTGACTTTTATCTCCGAGAAACAAGTCATCCATCATTGAACGAATTCTTATTTCTTTGGTCTCTATTCTTAAGACTTTCTTTCGTGTACTCCATACGCAGTTATAAGTGTGTCCTGGTTATAGGAAGGCCCAATCATGGCTGGTTTTGCTAGATGCTGCTGTAGTCAGAATGTTAATGTCTGCTTGGTGGTTTACGTCAGCAGTTCTTAAAGTGGTGGTCCGCTGAGCTCTGGTCACCGGTCCGTGAAACAGTCCTTAAAGTTCCTAATTTTTCAACTAATTCGCGAAAATTTATAATATTTCAAACGTATTTTAATTAAAATAAGTGATCATTGACAAAATTTAGTTTAGTTTAGCAACTTTAGCAGCAAACCCTTGAATCCCTCATAGTTTATGTATGTATCCCCCAAGTTGAAATCCCGCATTTGCTATTAGTGGTCTGCGAAAAACAACATAAAGATGGTGCCGGTCCCTAGCTTTAAAAAGTGTAAGAACCACTGGTTCACGTTTGATAGTTACAAGTTCGATACGACAGCAGTGTTAATCACTGCAAACGATGGTGTGCTTTGAATTCCTATGTAAATTGCCATGTTCAGGTGTGTTAATGTTCGTCTGCAAATGTTCAGTGATTAATGTGCTCAGTGTTCGATGTTAAGTGCTCAATGTACTCAATGTGCTGTCAATGTTTGTGCTGTCAATGCTCGTGCGTTGCAGCGTTTGTGTCAATGTTGGTGTCAATGTCGATTTTCGTAAGTGTTGCCATAAGTTGTCGATCCATCTGTCCAATTGGTTAGAGCGCTTTTTAAACACCTTAAAAATGCAGTCAACATATGTTATATAAAAATGGAAAGCAGTGAATGGCCGGTTTGGTGTACTCTTTCTATTTCTTCGGTTCTCTGCCCTTAGGCAGGTTCGTATGTCCAACGACGCCATTGTTCTCGGTTTTGAGCCTCTTCTTTCATCATTCTGTAGCTGTCCTTCTTCATCATTATCCAGTCTAGGAACATCGTTCTTGGTCTTCCTCTTGTCTTTTTCCCTTATATTCTACCCTCGATGATATCTCGTAGCAGGGAATTTCTTCTCATTATATGGCCAATCCATCTTCTTTGTCGCTCTCTAATTGTCCTCATCATATATCTTTCCTCTCCCACCTTTTGAAGTACAACCTCGTTTGTCTTATGCTCTGTCCAGCTGATTCTCTCCATTCTCCGCCATATCCACATTTCGAAGGCTTCCAGCTTTCTTATGTCCTCCCCTTATAGTCCATGTTTCAGATCCGTACAGGACCACACTCGATACCAGTGTCTTCACCATTCGCCCTTTTAGATTCCTATTTAATTTTCATCTCAAGAGTTCCTTTCTTTTATAGAATGCGTCTTTTCCCATGGCTATTCTTCTTTTTATCTCCGCGTGGCACTTCGCATCCTGTGTGACCATACCTCCCATGTAACAAAAGCTCTCAACTTGCTCTACATCTTCTAAGTTTATGGTTATTCTAACTGCTGCTATTTCTCCTTTCCTTATCTTCATAACCAGTTTGTCTTCTTGGTATTTACTTTCATTTCGTATTCTCTTGAGATCATGTTCAGGCGTTCCATCATTCTCCGTAGCCACTCTTGGCTGCTCGCTAACATTGCCTGATCATCCGCAAATCTCAGCGCTTTCACCAACTTTTCTCCCTCCTTTATTTCCACATTAATTTCTTCCAACGCACTCTATAGACACCTCTAAAACTCTTCCAACCGATGATATATAAGCATGTGACCAACACACGTGTTTGTTTTCATCTGCATAGCTCCTGTCAATTTTGGCAAATAATTACCTCCGATGTCGAGGGCCTTCACTACTTACTCCTGGCAGATGATTATATATATATATTTTACCATGTACCATATATATATATATATATATAATATGTATTATAAATATGTTATTAAATAATATATTCCAAAACATATGTTATATGGTTTGACCCGGGGTCAGTTTTTGAAATTGTTTCCAGTTGCTTGGAATTGTTTCGCAAGAATTTCGGTAGCAACTCATGAGCTGACGTTTGTTTGAATTTGGTTACGTTTTTTAAAACTTAGTTGGATTTCTTTTCTGATATTTATACTTTGTTCAGATGGTTTTTAAACTTGGTTCACCGTTTCTGAACTTGGTTCAGTTTTTGAACTTAGTTTGCAGTTTTGAACTTGATTTTGGTTCATTTTTGAACACGGTTAAAATGTTGAACATGGTAACATTTTTGAACATAGTTCAATTTTTGAACATGGTTTGCAGCTTTTAAACTTGTTTCACAGATTTTTAACTTATTTCAGCCACGAACTTGGTTCAGTCTTTAAACCTGGTTCCACAGTTCTTGAACTCGGTGCAAAGTTTTTGAACTTGGTAAGCAGCTTTGTTCACTTTGTTCACTTGCTTCACAGATTTTGATTATTGTTCTCAGTCTTAGAGCTTGGTTCATGTTTACTTGAATACGGTTCACATTCATTTAAACCTGGTTCGTGGTTATTTGAACATGCTTAACGAATGTTTGAACTGGTTCTAAGTTGTGTTTGAGAAGAGATGTTTCCATCGTCTCTAACATCGATTTCAAGATGGCGGAAATCAGTTAGACAACTGCGCAGAATTTCACACAAAACAAACATTGCATCGATCTCCACTCGTGTTAATCCCTTCAGAAATCGATAGTCGGCCACTCCCAGGCGCTTTGTTGGGTTCGATTTCTACTTGGGGCGACGCTAGAGGGCGCTTTTCCAGGGTAAACAGCTTAGCCCTGTTTCCTTGCGACGAATCGAAGAGCTAGAGGAGTGCAGCTCTTTGTTTACCGACGCATTACCAACAAGAGGTAGCAGGAGTGTTTGCTCATCGCACACGCTGCATCTGCTGCCATCTATTCGTTGATAGACAACCACGAGTCGAATCTTTCTTGGCTGTGGTTCGTTCTTCGAGCCGCGATTATAGGTCCTTTGTTTAGTGTGTGGGTGGTGGACGGGGTTAACTGGCCGCACTTACGGGAGAGGGTGAGACCGGTTAGGGCAAATCCTTCCACTCTGCCGCTTTCGTATGTCTCATTCTCTAAAAGAAACTCGCTGCTATTGTGATTGTAATTAGTTACTCCTATCGCGCCGGTGTGTGTGTGTGTGCGCGCGCGCGCGCGTGTGTGAGACTTCATTTGGACACCTTTAATTCGGTTCAGATATATGTTATATAAATAAAAATTGATTTCCGTGACAATTTCTTTCAAGACATTAATGGTATCTTTAAACCTTTTTCGTGTATGCCTTGTAATGTCAAGGATAATGTAAAATCCTCCTTTGAAAACGTGAAATATAAATAAATGTCTATATTATGAGTTGTAATATGCCAAAATAATTACTGTTGATGTCAACCACCTTTGTTGCCATAAGATGTCGTTAAACTCCGGATTCATACGTTCAAGACTTCCATGATAGGCCTATAGTGTGAGTTTAGTTTATTAGATGTTCGACGTCAACGGTTTTGTCAGCCACAAGAGGTCGATAAACACTTGATAAGACAACACTCTCTTTAGACACCTCAAAACGCCAATATATTTTCAACGTGCCCTACAAACAGTACATATGAACGGTGAATATAATTACGCACCTCTTTTAAGAATAATATTTGCCCTATAAGACCAAGCAGAAGAGCAGTAATGTATTAATTTATTAAGTAAGTTGCGTTCTAGTAGAATAGTAAGGAAGAAAGAAGAGACTCTGCCTTATTACATGAAAAGGATTGTTCGTCCAATAGAGCAGAATGAAGGAAATCTGTCAGAGCTGGGCAAGGTAATTGTGGCTGCATTATGCTATACGAAAAGTGAGAACGGCTCAAATAATTTCTGTCGACGTCAACGGCTTTTGTTGCCACAAGATATCGTTAGGCTCTGCATCCATCCAATCGTAAGCGTTTTGTAACATTTATTTAACGACGCCGTGATATCGAAGATGATTGACGTCCAATCGTAAGCTACCAGTTGGTGCACTAATGCCATGCAGTGCCAGTCAGATAATTAATGCAATATGTAAATCTCCGAAATTTCTCCGCGCCAAGCAAAACCGGAAAGCCACTTTAGGAAACCAGTTTAACCACCGGCGCTATATCAAATCAAGTCCGCAATAGCCACGTTTTGGTCAATTGTTTGGTGAGATTCGATGCCAGGTAAGAATCCGGGAGGGGTCAGGCCTAGGAGGCACCTCGATGCTACGGTGGAAATCATTGGTGGTGTTAGTGGTCGTGAGGTGGCGCAGGAGTAGAATCGGGATAGGATAGTTGAAGAGTTAGGCTTTCAATATGCAACACGGTACAGTTGTAATTTGAAGATGCATTCCATACAAAGTTCTGAAGCGCAAATATTAAAGAAACATAAGTAGACTAAGTTTTCATTTTAAAGCGAAAGACAGTCTACGTAGGAAACTCGAGGACATGAGACCAAATCCGCCTTTGTTCTATGGGCGAACATGAGGACGTGCGACTAAATCCGCCTCTGTCCCTGCGGCAAACATGAGGACATGAGACCAAATCCGCCTTTGTCCCTTTGGCAAACATGAGGACATGAGACTAAATCCGCCCCCGTCCCTTCGGCAAACATGAGCACATGAGACTAAATCCGTCCCTGTTCCTTCGGCAAACATGAGCACATGAGACTAAATCCGCCCAAGTCCTTTGGTTAAGCATGAGGACATGAGACTAAATACCCCATGTCTCTTGACCTAACATGAGAACAGGAGAATAAATCCGGCCTTGTCCTTTGTGGAACATGAGGACATGAGACTAAATCCGCCCATGTCTCTTGGGCGAGCTATCTTACACACATAACCGAGGTTAGGGGTCACAGCTAAGACTAAGGAAGGGAACAGGCGATAAGAAAGAACGGTGAGAAGATCTGTGGATGAATTTGTTTATATTAAACGCTGGAAGGGACAGGTGTGCGAAAGGTAGACTCAACGCTGATCGACCTTGTGTACCTGTGTGAACTGAATTACTACAGTTAAAACCTCGATCTCAGGTGTGTTTACCTGGAGTTCACTAATCTCGCTCCAGGTCCCAAGCTCAAAGACTCACAAGCTTTAGGTGTATATGTATGTAGGTATGTACTATGCATGCATGTATGCATGTATGCATGTATGCATGTATGCATGTATGTATATATGTATGTATGTATGTATGTATGTATGTATGTATGTATGTATGTATGTATGTATGTATGTATGTATGTATGTATGTATGTATGTATTTATGTATGTATGTATGTATGCATGTATGTATGTATGTATGTATGCATGTATGTATGCATGATTTAAGTAAATATGCATGTATGTATGTATGTATGTATGTAACACTATGTATGCATGCATATTTGTATGTATACTT
This sequence comes from Allolobophora icterica, assembly GCA_963556255.1. Lineage (NCBI taxonomy): Eukaryota > Metazoa > Annelida > Clitellata > Crassiclitellata > Lumbricidae > Allolobophora > Allolobophora icterica. Next base: position 38,631,145 of record OY744617.1, on the reverse strand, counting down.
GTTTTTGTATGTATGTATATAAGAACATCTATATGCATGTTTGTATGTATTGATGTATATGGCTATCTTAACGATCTAATCAGGTGCGGCTCAAGATATTCCGATTCGTGTAAATAAGAGAGGCATACTTGTCTGGCTGATCTATATCCACACGAGTATCTGATTCTACGAGACATTAAGACATATGGTTGTGTGCTGCCACCTGTTGCCCGATCCTTTCATCATTTCTGATGGATGACTGAGGGATTCTATACATAACGACACAGATTGCGAGTTCAATTGGTGCGGGGCAGAGGTCAAAATGCCCTCTGTTTCTCTCACTCCCTCTCTCATCAGATTCAGAGGAGAAAGGATGGGAGGGGTCCAAAAGGGCACCAATATTAATGTCTTCATAGGTTGGCTGCTCTGCTTACATTTCTTTCTGTCTCCCTCTCTGTGTTTATATCTCTGCTTCTGATTCTCTCTGTCTGTCTGCCTAGCTGTTTGTTTCCCTCTCCATCCCTCCATCCTCCCTCCCTCCCTCCCAGCCTCCAGCCCTCTCTTACTCTCCTTCCCTCTGTCCCTTCCTCGCTCCCTCTATCGCTCTCTGTCTCTCTCTCTGTCTGTCTGTCTGTCTGTCTCTCTCTCTCTGTCCGTTTCTCTTTCTCTCCATTTGGTATCTCCGGACAACCCTTCTGATAGGACGCAGTGATCTTAGCTTTAAAGCGGAGCTATAGAAATTTTGACATTACGATGACGATTACAATGCATCTACCAGGAGGAAAGTAGCATGTTCATAGTTTTTAACAAATCATCTTGCATCTCAATGAGGTAACCATTAGAGCGCTTGTAAGATTTTCGATGACAATTGCTGCAAAAGTTGTTTAAATTTGCACCAGTTACTATCTTAATAATGCACGTGTCATAAACATTGTTAACTGTATTTTTTTGTGTAGTTAAACAATGAATATTAGTGGCATTGTAAAGTTCTATTCTGACATCAATAAATGGTTTCTTTCGGACGCTACAGATTTCTAGTTTTCAGTGTATTGTATACATTTTGAACTGTCGTCAATGGCCTTCGATATCAACAAAACGACGTGTAACCTTGGAATAAAATAAATGATTAGAGAAATGTTGTATTTTACTATACAAAATGTAAGACATGTTTAAAATAATTACACACCTCTTTTAAGCGTGTCATCGCCCTATAACTAAAAGCAGAAGCTCTCAGTTGTTGCAAAGTTTACGGAAATTGAAAACTTTTTAAAATGATTACACCTCTTTTAAGCATAATTATTCCATTATAATAGGAATGGACGAGCGCCTTCGCTTTTACTCATGATAGTTTAAGAATATGTTGAAAATAACTACACACCTTTTTAAACCGTGAATTCGCTCTATAAGTGAAACTATAGGATTTGGTTTGGGTATTAACCCTCATGCTTTGTTTCTTCTCTGAGATGTTCACACAAGTGATAAAAAATTTTCAAAAGGCGCCTGACAATAGTTTTCTTTACATGCGTTTCATTGTTTAATTGTTATGTTGATTCTCTCAGCCAATGGAGATATAGCGTATTAACAAATAAGCTACTTACTTAGATGCACTAGCATACATCGACATGAGGAAAACATTTTGATAAAAATGCTTTATATTGTATAAACTATATAATGTAAACCAACTTGATGTATAGGCAGTTGCTTGCAGTTGAGAATGTACTTACTTACTTACCATGGGCGTCCGGAAGGGGGCAAAGGGGCATTCTTCCCCCCCACCCAGGATTTTGAAAATATTTTGCAAAAGCAAAATCTTTTAATATTTATGATTATTCCAACAGTTTCAACACGATTTTCAATGCTAAAAAAACACTTTATTATTGAGGTAAGTCAGGTATTGAAAATATTTTACAAAAAAATTCTTTTGATTTTTATGATTATTCCTACAGTTTCAACACGATTTTCAATGCTAAAAAGCACTTAATTATTGAGGTAAGTCAGCTATTATATATGCAAAAGAAACGTCATTTTGCTCCCCTTACAAAAATTTCCCCCTCCCTAGAAAATTTTACCCCCTCCCAGAAATTTTTGCCCCCTTGGAAAAATTCCTGAGGACGCCCATGTTACTTACTCATTCATACATCGTATGTGTATGAATGAATGTATGTGTGTATTTACATACAGGCATGTATATAATTTCATTATATCATACAATAAATAGTAAATACATATATAATGCTGACCTCTGAATTACATAATTTAATACACACATACATGCCTGTATAAAGTGTAGGCTATATGTATTATCTATGCCTACATACCATGCACTCATATATACATACATTGAATACATACATATGTGCTTATATATATTCATGTGTAAGCATATATACATTCATATTTTAAAATTTATACATTGATAGGGCAATAATAAAATGTACTGAAATTTAAGTTCATTTGGTTCCTCTACATGAATGTGGTTTTGTAATCGTACCGTTAGACGGTGGATATAGGCACACTTAAATGGAGTTTTTACGCGCTTGTAATTAAATCAGTATATAGGTGCTTCAACACATTTGATGTAGTTTAGAAAAAGTTGGTTCTGTTTCGTTTTAAGACTTAAACTTCTTCATGCTGGGTTTCCCAAAGGAGACTTTGAAAGGAGCTTAAAAGCTGCTGTCTTTAATTTCGAGATTTTTTACCAGGTTTATGGGAATGTCGTGTTGAAAATATCACTGTGGCCTCAGATAACCTTTCTGCACACGTGTCCTCTTAAAATGTCTGAAACTAGCAGGCACTTGTGTTTTAAGAATGATCACCGGTGGCCAAATGCTGATTTGTTTGACTATATTCTTTTGATTATAGTGAATCACGAAAGCCGTTGCGTTAGAGCGCAACATTTAGACACCTTTAAAGCGATTTCAATTGACGCTATATAAGAACGGGGCGCAGAACTCTGTTGATTTATGGGAGATATCGCTGTTGGCCAGAGGTAACCTGGTGTCATAATTACAAGTTCAGAGCGCTCTTTTAAGACACCTTTAAAATGTGCTAACCGATGCTATATAAATGTAGAGCTTCTTTGTAAAGTGATCGAAGACGTACTGATTGCAATCCTTGGTTGCTTTTGCAACGGTTTGCCAATGGGTGGTAACCTGGTGTCATAATTACAAGTATTGACAAATATAAATAATAGTAGTTCTCTTTTATTATCAAGTCTGCATCACATGATATACAGAACTGTCTTTTAGCTGTTTCAAATTACTTCATTATTATTGTCGGATTGTATTGATTGATAACTCTTGAAAATTAGGAAGTAGAATAAGAATCTCATAAATGCCAAAATTACTTGTCTTATAAACTTGCAGCTAAAGTTTTTCCTATTGATTCAAATAAATAGATTAAGAAAATCCTGTGCATTGAGAATGTTCATGAAGAATCTTTCGTACATTTCAAATTTCTTGTTTATGATAATTGCTGCAAAAATATTGTTTTGAAATGCCTTATAATAGACTTTATTAGCCTTATTATTTTATGTT
>OY744617.1:38590130-38622630 GCA_963556255.1 Allolobophora icterica | reverse complement strand
AAATGCTGATTTGTTTGACTACACTTTTTACTATCTTGAGTTACGATAGCCGATTTTTTGAGGGCGCTCTATTTTAGACACCTTAAAAGTGGTGGTAATCGATGCTATATAAGCACGGGCTCCGTAACCAATTGGTGTATTGGAATTAAGCCTCTAAGTCTAAGGGATCGAGTCGGATCTCATGACTTCTGTATAGTCGTTATCATAAAGTATCAGTCGACGGTGCTTCAAGCAAAACCCCAAGGAACCTTAACACAACTCGTAATCAGTTGAAATATCTTCTGTATTGTCATAGAATTCACTACACGTGGCGCATATGTAGAGCGTGGTTTCATTGTGTTAGGTCGGGAGCGCCTCTAATGAGCCTCTCTTGAAGTTGCGCTATATAAATTTGCAATTACCATTACTTTAACCGTTTGGAGCCCATACTGACTTAATTCGAATATGGGATTCGGATGTTCTAATCACGACGCTGCTTTCCAGGTTCTCAATGTACATCATGAACATTAAGAAAACCTAAGTATATAAATAGATACATATATTTATGTATGTATAAATGTGTGTATGCATGTGAATATATATTTGTATGAATGCACATATTTATGCATGTTTGTATTTCTACATTGATATGAATATGTGTATGTATTCGAAGATGTATGTATGCTTTATTATACATGTATGTACAGTATGTTTGTATGCGTGTTGCACATATATAGATACAGATATCTGTATGTACGTGCGTACGTAGGTATTCGCGTATGTATGTGTGCATGACATTGTATATATGTGTGTATGTATGTATGTATGTATGTATGTATGTATGTATGTATGTATGTATGTATGTATGTATGTATGTATGTATGTATGTATGTATGTATGTATGTATGTATGTATGTATGTATGTATGTATGTATGTATGTATGTATGTATGTATGTATGTATGTATGTATGTATGTATGTATGTATGTATGTATGTACGTATTTATGTATGATTGTATCGGTGTATGTATCTTACAGAAAGAGAGTAGCATGCTCATAGTTTTTATCAAATCATCTTGCATCTCAATAAGGTAACCGATAGTTAAAGCTCTCTTTTAAGACACCTTTAAAACGTAGTCCATCAATCATATATAAGCATGAAAACCAACTGATAATTGATGATTGGTGATTTAACGTGGGTAGTGTAAGGTCGACCTTACTCTACCCACGTTAAATCACCAATCATCAGCAGCAAAGTGATCAGAACTCGTACTGTGGCAGTGCCAGTCCCAAGTCTGTATATTAAAGAGGAGGTCGACTCTATTGATCTTTGTTATCACATAGTGTCGTTAAACTGAAACTACTACTACAGCTAAATGATCAAATCTGTTATAACTAAAGACTTACTTACATATTTACGTATAATATTGTTTAATTACACTACCATAATATATGTTTATTACTATAAGAAAATCGTGTCATTTTCACACTTTTTTGTCTTACTTCATTGTTATACGCAAAACCTTATGTAAATAGATTTACTTGTGTGTGAATAAGTCATTTATTAGTATGTGTGTCCGTGTGTGTGTGTGTGTATGTATGTAAGTAAGTATGCATCGAGAGTCGAGACACTACACTTAGCGCCCTTAACACTTAAACAACGAGCTGCATTGGTTTACCTGTCTCTTTTAGTACACTTTTTGTCGTTATAGTGTTAAAGTACCTAAGAAAATCGCTACACGCAAGGCTGTTGACATGAATGAAGATGAAGCCACAATGAATAACTAAAGAGACTAACTAACAGAAACTGAAAAGTTAGATGGCTTGTTTCTGGGTCCATTCGTAAGAGGACGTTACTCCATTCGTTGATTTACTTGTGAACCACCACCTCTCTCATCTTTACGTGGTGCCTTGCATATAAATTAGAATAACATCGAAAGATTTATCTTTTCGAACCAATGTGTTTCTTTTTGTGTTGCATTCAAATATAGCATAGTGTAAACACTTTTTAAAGGTGTCCAAGCAGCCCCTTTAACCTGTCAGATACCGTGTCCCATAATGATATAATATTTATTGCACGGTTTTACAGGTGTTTAACCAGAGCGCTTTAACCAATCGCTTGCCCTGTTCAACATACTGTTTCTGTTGTTCCGTCTGTTCTTCCGGCGACACATCACTTCCATCATCGTTATTCATTATAGAATATTGCATCCAGTTTGCTCGGTTTTGCTTTTATCTTCGTAGCTGTGCAAGACATGTCATCCATCACTGAGAAAGTTCTTAATTTTCGATGTCTTTTCTTAAGAATCTCTTTAATGTAAGCCTACTTCAAACGCAGTTCTAAGTGTGTTCCAGATATAAGTAGGCCCAGTGATGTCTGGCTTCGCTAGATACTGTTGTAGTCAGAATGTTAATGTCTTTTTATATTTGGCCGTAAGATGGTTTACTTTTGATGGTTATGAATTCGAAAAGACAACCATGTTAGTCACTACTTAAGGTGATGTGCTTGGAATCATCATGTAAATTGCATTCTTCAGGTGTGTCAATGTAAGTCTGTTAATATTAATGTTCAGTGATGAATGTGCTCAATGTTTAGTGCTCAACGTACTCAATGTGTTCAATGTGCTGTCAATGTTTGTGTTGTCATTGCTCGTGCGTGTCAGCGTTTGTGCCAATGTTAGTGTCAATGTCGATGTGCGTAAGTGTTGCCATTAGTTGTCAGACTATCCAGCCAATGAGTTAAAGCGCTTTTTAGACACCTTAAAATTTAGTGGATCTATGTTATATAGACATGAACGCCGTGGTGGTTGGTTACGGTGCACTTTTTAGACACCTCTAACACCGAGTCAACCGATGATATATAAGCATGTGACACAGAACGTAAGCGTTTGTTCTCATCCAGGTCGTCCTCAAATTCTTATCCATTTTCGGAAAATAATTTCCACCGATGTTCACATCGGCGTTCAAAAACTTATTTATACTTTGTTCGGAGTTTTTTTTAACTTAGTTCAATTTCTGAGCTTGGTTGGCTGTTTTGAACTTGATATGGAAATTTTGAATTTGATTCGTTTTTTGAATACGATAAAATGTCGAACATGGTTCTAGTTTTGAGCATGGTTCAATTTTTGAACATGGTGAACAGTTTTTAAACTTATTTCACAGATTTTTAACATATTTCAATTTTGAACTTGGTTCAGATTCACAGCTTCGTTCACTTGCTTCACAGAATTTGAATATGGTTTGCAGTCTCACAGCTCGGTTCATGTTTACTTGAACCCGGTTAACAATTCTTTAAGCCTGACTCGTGGTTATTTGACGATGCTTAACGAATGTTTGAACTGGTTCTTAGTTCTGTTTGAGAAGAGATGTTTCCATCGTCTCTAACATCGATTTCAAGATGGCGGAAATCAGTGAGACAACTGCCCCGAATTTCACACAAAACAAACATTGCATCGATCTCCACTCGTGTTAATCCGTTCAGAAATCGATAGCCGGCCACTCCCAGGCGCTTTGTTGGGTTCGATTTCTACTTGGGGCGACGCTAGAGGGCGCTTTTCCTGGGTAAACAGCTTAGCTCTGTTTCCTTGCGACGAATCGAAGAGCTAGAGGAGTGCAGCGTTTTGTTGACCGACGCATTACCAACAAGAGGTAGCAGAAGTGTTTGCTCATCGCACACGCTGCATCTGCTGCCATCTATTCGTTGATAGACAACCACGAGTCGCATCTTTCTTCGCGTGGTTCTTTCATCGAGCTGTGATTATAGATCTGTTGTTTAATGTGTGGGTGGTGAACTTGGGAATTGGTGAGGGTGAGGTAGGTTAGGGTAAATCCCTCCACTCCGCCACCTTCGAATGGTTCTCTGTAAGTGAAACTCGCTTAATTGTAATATTATTGTAATTTTTAGCATCTTCTACTGCGCCGGTGTCTAACGCACAAGGCATCAACCGTTGGTGCACCAAAGCCAAGCAATCATCAGGTCAATGTCCCGAAGATGGTGTATAAGCACTTGGACAGCTTGAGCATTCCCTCTTCCTCAATATCTGTCTCTCTGTCGCTGTCGCTGTCTCTGTCTGTCTGTCTGTTTGTCTGTCTCTCTTTGTCTGTCTCTGTCTCTGTCTCTCTGTCTCTCTCTGTTTCTGCCTCTGTCTGTCTGTCTGTCTGTCTGTCTGTCTCTCCCTCCCTCTCTCTCTCTATCTATCTCTCTCTCTCTCTCTCTCTCTCTCTCTCTCTCTCTCTCTCTCTCTCTCTCTCTCTCTCTCTCTCTCTCTCTCTCTCTCTCTCTCTCTCTCTCTCTCTCTCTCTCTCTCTCTCTCTCTCTCTCTCTCTCTCTCTCTCTCTCTCTCTCTCTCTCTCTCTCTCTCTCTCTCTCTGTCTCTGTCTGTCTGTCTGTCTGTCTGTCTGTCTGTCTGTCTGTCTGTCTGTCTGTCTGTCTGTCTGTCTGTCTGTCTGTCTGTCTGTCTGTCTGTCTGTCTGTCTCTCTCTCTCTCTCTCTCTCTCTCTCTCTCTCTCCAACCATTCTTTAACGATGCAGCAAGCGTGGACAAGGTGCGCTTATCATTTAAGTAGCGTTTTAGAAATTTTATTTGTACGATTACGATTAGCGAGGTATGGACGGTGAGAGCGATTTAAACACATGGATAAACGGAACTGTGGTTTCTGCTTTATTAATTTAATTTAATTAAGTTAATTTAATTTAATTAAGTTATTAATTATTATAGTATTAATTAATTTAAATAAAGGGCGAAATAATATATATATTGCCTGAGACTTAATGAGAAAACAAGGAAGTCAAATTCTTTGGCCCTCTCAATCTTCCACTAACTTCACATGCCATGGGTAAATGAAATCTTTGCCCTATGTGACCATAGTCTTCAGCTGGTGTATCTTCAGACGATCTAAACTTCTAAAGGGTTGCTACTGATTTCGGAAGGTGATGGGAAACCAAGTGTCCCTCCCACTGCTTTCGACCAATGACATTGTTGTTTCCCACAGGCAACTTTGAAACGCAACTGCTGTACTTATAGTTTCGGTTGACATCGTTTTGAAGGTGTCTAAAATCTCGTTGATCGAAGCGTCTTCAACTGACCGTTTTCATCTATCCTCTCACCAGGGACGTAACTAGCGTTGGGCTTGGGGGGGCTTAAGCCCCCCCAAACGAAGTTGAAGCCCCCCCAAACAAGTCAAGCCGTTGTATGCTTACGGCTAAAATTCGTATGAACACTGTATAAATGTTGCCATGTTCAAGGTTTAAGCCCCCCCAAACGAAAAATCCTAGTTACGTGCCTGCCTCTCACACATCCTCGAAATGCTAAGAGCGCGTCCGATAGAGTCAATGCCTCATTCCTTTGAACTCGCCGTGTTGTGCTTCCTTTCTTCCTTTCTCTCATGCATGTTGCATTTGCGCATCTGCTATATTGACCATTTGATTATTATATAAATTGTATTGATTATTATCACAAGTTACATTTAACAATTAAAATACTGCACCGTTAAAAGTTTCATTAAGTAGATCAATTGCATATAGACAGTTTGTCTTTTAAATGTATACGCTGTGTTACATTAAATCAGACTCACGCATTGCAGAGGGTAGAAAACGACGTCTATTCGCAACTGCTTTACATATAGTTTCTGTTGACTTTATTTTAAAGGTGTCTAAAAGTATCGCTTCATTTTTAGTGTTTATCGATATCCATTGTCTCCAGGATCGAATTAGGGATATGACATATTGAATGTAAAGCCAGAAGCGTCAGTGGCGAAACTCCTACTGCAAAATATTGTGGAAAATAATTAAGCAAAAGACAAATAGATAAATGGAGTGTGATTTAAGAGCAGTCGATGCTGACCGTGTTTTCCCATATATCCATCATTATATTCATCCACCTCTCCATCTCCTATCCATCCACACATCTATCAGTAAAACTATCCACACATCCGTTCAGCTATCCATCCATCCATCCATTCATCCATCCATCCATCCATCCATCCAACTGTCCAACTACTCATTCATGCACTCACCCACTCATCCTTCCACCAACTCTGTACCTCTCAGCATCCACTCCACCCATTCTATACTCTTCCCCGCATTCCACATCCCCTCCACCCATTCCACACCATTTTCCACCGCTCCATCCGTGACCCTAACGATGCCCCTCCTCGCCTTTTGTTGTAGCCTTCATCCAACGATATTTTCGTTGGCGCCATATGAGTTTTCCAGTCAGTTTTCATCGACAACATTTCCACTTCTCCATGCTTCATTATTTCCAATGAAATATATTGTTGTTGGGCTTTGTCAGAATGAAAGGTGATTGGAAACCAGACAACGTCGGCTTTTCACAGCTCAACGCAGATCATGACTTTGCATCGATATTAAAATCAATGTCTGGTAATAACAGTTGTCGTTGATGGGGACAAAATGTGCATGGACACAATGCGCTGTGCGATTCAAAGGTCAGCAAAGGGCTTTATATAAATGTTCAAATAGCTATGTATGTATATATATATATATGCGTGGATGTTTGTACGTATGTTTATTCATGTATGCAAATGTGTGTGTATGTATGTATGTATGTATGTATGAATATATGTATATATGCATGTACGTATGTATCTATATATTATATATATGCATGCATGTATGTATGTATGTATGCATGCATGCATGTGTGTGTGTTTGTGTGTGTGTGTGTGTGTGTGTGTGTGTGTGTGTGTGCGTGCGTGCGTGCGTGCGTGCGTGCGTGCGTGCGTGCGTGCGTGCGTGCGTGCGTGCGTGCGTGCGTGCGTGCGTGCGTGCGTGCGTGCGTGCGTGCGTGCGTGCGTGCGTGTGTGTGTGTGTGTGTGTGTGTGTGTGTGTAAGCATAAAAATATTCTTTGGCATAGAGAAGCAGTCGGGTTTTTGACCGGCCATTAGGACCGCTATTATCACCTTAAAGTAGGCCTAAGGTGGCCAGCTAAAGTAGTAAAGGGACCAAGCTCCTGGTCCCCCTAGTAATTCGGGCACTACCTACATGTAAGGCGCTCTGCGTGGCTGCCGTTTCTACTGTATGTATGTTCACTGTACAGTGCAGTGCGTTTGCAGGCTCTTAATTAAAGAACAGATTATTTATTATTATTACATGTACATTGGCAGGCATCATCGATTAGTCAACTACGGAGTTAAGCTACAGTTCGTCTTCTGTTCCATCATCTTACGTCATCAAAGGTTGTTTATGTCGAAATGAAATAAATGTTCAACAGCTCTGGGTCCGCCAGGAACTAAACTTCTGGAAGGCTGATTAATATATATTTCGTCGGTGGACAACGTTTTACGGGTGTCTAATAGCGACATTTTATCGTAGTAGTTTCCAGTGTTCATTGACAGCTTGTGGCAGCCAATGCTGTTGATGTCGACTTTAAAAAAACGTAAAAGGATTTTTTAACCTTGTCTCCGGTTACATAGATCGTTGAGAACATTGAGCCCCAGAAAATACTGTCTTATTATTATATAGGCGTTATTGTTATTACTTTTCCCGCGGTACATAATGTATGATCCCTCGGGCTTGCAAAAATATTTGGAGCACTGTTATGTGCTGGAATGGCCGCTAGTCCTCGCACATGGTTTTGTGGGTAGAAAAGGTGCTGCAGAAAACGACTGCATTGAAGGGCTGGACAGCCATAGATAAGCGCTGAGATTATTACAATGTAAAGTGCTTAACGTACTCAATGTGTTCAGTGTGCTGTCAGTATTTTGTGCCGTCAATGCTCGTGATTGTCAACGTTTGTGTCAATGTTCGTGTCATTGTCGGTGTTCGTAAGTGTTGCCATAAGTTGTCGATCCATCCATCCATCCGATTGGTTTGAGCGCTTTTTCCACGCTTTGAAAATGTAGCCATTCAATGCTATGAAACGCGTGACTGGTTGACTGGTTGGTTAGGCGCACTGCTTAGACACCTCTAAAACGGTTTAAACCGATGAAATATAAGAACGTGACACCACAACGTATACGATTGCATCTGGGAGTTTTCCTTGTCAACTGGGAAAATAATTTCGGCCGATGTCGACGGCCGTCACTAGCTACTACTGTTAGATAATATATCAATCAATCAATCAATGTGTTTATTGCATCAAATGACAACCAAGTACAAATCCTTTAACAAATCAAAAGCCAATGGTAATTATTATAACAGTAAGATTCAATTCTGGACAAAAAGAAAAGAATACTTGTTCTGTGATTCAGAATATTATAAGGAAATCGTCGAGCTTATATGTAAAATTTATTTTCAGGATTGACATCTGAGGCAATAGGTATCCACAAAGGGATGGAAGTCCCGCTTAGCGGGGATACCCTTCAAGATCTAGTTACATAATACAACGTCACGAATTCGGGAACGATAAACGCGCCCCTCCAGTACACCCCAGATTTGATAGTCAACTGGACTGAGGTCTGGACTGTTGGGCGGTCACAGCTGCGGGGATATGAAGTCGGGTGTCTCCCGGGACAGCAGAGCAATGGTCTTACGTGCTCGGTGCGCAGGGGCACTGTCTTGTTGAATGTGAAGTAGCCGCCCGATGAAAAGTAGACCCCTAAACGTTTGTCAAAAATTTGTATGTTGGAAATTTCCCCTTTTCAGTACTGCATCTCAAACGTTGATAAACTTGACAAACTCACCAACACTTCCAAACGGCGTTACAATTTGGTGGTAGTATGGCTAGTGTTCTTGTTTTTAAAATCTCAGGCAAATGCTAAACGTTTTGACCGAGTTATGACACTTTTTCTTGGGGTCTACTTTTCACCGGGACACAGTGTAGAATAGTTGGACAACGTTTTAAAAGTATATGGGCAGAGCGATTTTTTAACTAATCGGCTACCGTGTTCCACAGACCGTCTCTGTTGTTCCGTCTGTTCTTCGGGTTGCACATCACTTCAATCATCGTTATTAAATTTTGGAAATATAGTCTCCAGTTTGTTCTGTTTTGATTTTTATCCCCGTATATATCTGTGCAAGATAAGTCAATCGTCATTGAGCGAATTTTTAATTTTCGGTTTCTTCTCTTCAGAAGCGCTTTCATGTACTTCACACGCAGTTATAAGTGTGTCCCGGTTATAAGTAGGCCCAGTCATGTCTGGCTTCACTAGATGCTACTGTAATCAGAATGTCAATGTCTGCTTATTTTGACCACCAGATGGTTTACTCTCGATAGTTACCAATTCGAAAAGACAGTCATTTTAGTCAATGCAAAACATGGTGTGCTTTGAAGCCGCGTCTGTTAACGTTCAACGTGCTCAATGTATTCATGTTCGATGTGCTGCCAGTGTTGTGCTGTCAATGTTCGTACGCATCAACGTTTGATTTAATGTTCTTGTCAATGTGAATGTTCGTAAGTGTTGCCATAAGATGTCGATCCATCCATCCGATTGGCTAGAGCACAATTTTAGACACCTTAAAATGTGCTCCAACATTACTATGTAGTCATAGACCGCAGTGGCTGGTTGTTTAGACACACTCTTTAGACACCTTTAAAACGTATTAACCGAAGCTATAATAAAGGCACGTGCCAGACGTTGGCAATTTTCTCCCTCTTACGCATATAATTTCCGCTGATGTCGACGGTCTTCACTAGCTACTGCTGTCAGATAATATAGTTCAATTTTTGACCAAGGTTATCAGCTTCTACACTTACTTCACAGATTTTCTAACTTAAGTCAGTTTTAAACTTGTTTCAGTTTTAAAACTTGGTTTGCAGTTTTTGAACTCAGTTCAAAGTTTGAACTTGATTCTCAGTTATTAAACTTGGTTCACAGTTTTTGAACTTAGTTCACAGGATTTGAATGCGGTTCTCATGCAGTCTTAGAGCTCGTTTCACGTTTGTTTGAACCCGGTTCACCTTTATTTAAACCTCATTCGTGGTTATTTGACGATGCTTAACGAATGTTTGAACTGGTTCTTAGTTGTGTTTGAGAAGAGATGTTTCCATCGTCTGTAACTGTAGCGCCACCCTATACTAAGAGTGCTTAGTGTTATGTTCTACACCCACGACTACTTTAGTTCTGTTTCATCTTGTCTTTACTGGACAAGTAAATGCATAGGCCTATCTATTTTGACTAGGGAAATGAACAGAGAACACATGTGTATGCATTTTAAATGAATATGAATATAATGTATATCAATTAAAGCATGTAACAGTTCAATGTCTAGTTATCCTATGTCTACTTTGCCTTATTCCCTACCTAGCCAGCATCTTTGCTATCTAGATTTTATTGCCTATTGCTACCTCCCAGTAAGACCCTTTAGCACGGAATGTTCTCACAGTTTGTTCCTTGTGGAAGAGCTGTCTTTCATCTGTTTATTCATCTGATGGGTTCGCAGATCCGTTCGCAAATCGCCTTGTTTCTCCCTCGTCGAAGCTCGACTGTTCACCGTTCTCGTGACTTCTCGTAGCTTGATGTCTCTCCCAAAGAGACCGTCGTTACAACCCGAGTGTGCGCTTTACTACTCCAGAGTAACGTACACTTCACTCGCGGAATAACTCCTTAAGTCCGTTGACAAGATCGCTTCGCAAATGTCGACTTCCTATGATGGAAAGTCACGCTTCGCAACGGTTTGTTACGAGAGCGTTTCACTCGAATTATTCGATCCTCGCTGTCCAACGTCTCGACTTATAAACTCAACTGCATCGATCGTTTCGCAAAACCGATCATATTGACTAACGATGCCCTCTCATCGACTTAGTCCAACATCCACCGAGTCGATCCACTCAAGATTTCTAGAACGTCTTGTTCAGTTGAAATCAAAAATCGAACTGCCGCATCTCCACGCCACGTCACCACGGTTGCTTGGTTACCGAGTCGTCAGCTGCTTCGCCATAACGGTTTTGATCAGCTGTTCGTACTGACCAATGAGGTGAGTCCACATCGTCTGCTGTCCTTTGCGTAGATATGATGAACCCCTCTATCTAATATTAATTAATCCCTACAATGCTGGCTTAGCTGCTGGCATTTTAATTAAGTTACATTTATGTAGCTCTATTATCCTACATTATATAATCTAAATAGATTCTTCTCTACACTATAACATCTTATAGCATGTTGTGTAGCTGGGAATCATTGTGTGGTTTGGGAGATCATTACATCACCCCCCACAATCAAAGAAATAATACATTTTTTCTTAAAATACTATGACTCCTTACCTAACTACACAATATTCTTATCTACACAACTTATATTAACATATATCAGTTATCTAGTAAAACCATTTACTGTTCCAATTGGTCTAACTTTAACTAGTGAAATATATATATTAACTTGACTTAATAATCCCTTAACTTATACTTTAAAGTAACACACATTTAATTATTTAACTAATTATACATGAAACGATAATCTATCTTATCATGTCATAACTTACGTTACTATCTTACTTATGACTATTCTAATTGACTTATTCTAATCCTCTACTTAAGTAATCTGCCACTACATTATCACTACCTTTAATGTATCTTATCCTAAAATTGTAGTTTTGCAATAACAGATTCCATCTCATCACACGATCATTCTTCACATTACCTGTCTTCAAGTATTGTAAACTACAGTGATCTGTTTCCATTACAAATTCCTTTCCATAAAGATACCTGTTAAATTTCTTCAACCCGAATATCATTCCTAAACATTCTCGTTCCTCTACGGAATATCGCTTTTCTGTTTCGCTCAACTTTCTGCTTACATATGACACCGGATGCATCACTCCATCGTATTCTTGCATCAGTACACCTCCTACAGCTACATTCGATGCATCTGTTCTAACTACAAATTCTCTGTCTAGGTCTGGTAGTTTTAATATTGGTGCTTCTGATAACACCTTCTTGAGTTCTGTGAATGCACTCTCCAATTCATTAGTCCATTCCACAATTACTTTGGCATTTTTCTTGGTTAATTCTGTGAGTGGTTTCATTATCATCGCACAGTTTGGTATGAATTTCCTGTAATAGTTGACTGCTCCCAGAAAACTTCTTACTTGTTTCTTATTATTTGGTCTGGGCATCTCTATAATCTTATCTATTGATTCTTCCTTTGGTTTTATTTCTCCATCACTCAATGTATGTCCAAGGAAGTCAATTGTTTGAAATCCAATCTCACACTTCTTTGGCTTAAGTGTTAAGTTTGCTTCTCTCACTCTCTCAAAGAACTCTTTCAAGGCTAATATATGTTCTTCCCAGTTTTGAGTGTGAGTTAAGACATCGTCTACATAACTCTCCAAATTCTTCAGTCCATCTAATACCTTCCGCATCAGCCTATTATAACTCGAAGCGCTGTTTATCAATCCAAATGGCATTACTTTGAATTTGAATAGTCCATTGGCACACACGAATGTCGTGTAATCTTGTGATTCCTTAGACATTGGGATTTGCCAGTATCCCTTTGAAAAGTCGAATTTACTGAAGATTTTGCTCCCACTAAGCTTGTTGAATATATCTTCATTTGCCATCATGGGCTCTGGGTCGAAGATTGTGATTTTGTTCAGTTGTTGGTAATTACAACATAATCTGTTTGTGCCGTCAGCCTTCTTAACTACAACTAACGGTGCAGCATATGCAGCGGTTGATCTCTCTATCACACCATTTTTCAACATTAATGCTATTTCTTCATCAATCTGCTTCTGCAATCCATATGGTGTAGGATATGCTTTTGACCTGACTGGTGTTTCGTTTGTCAACTTAATCTCATGCTCCACCCAGTCAGTCTTACCAGGCACATCAGAGAAAATATCTTTATATTCCTCCAACAGTCTCATCAGCTGATTTCTTTTCCTATCGTCAAGTTGTGGACTGATCTTCACATCCCTATATGTTTCTTTTTGCTCTCCATTGTATAATTCTAGGAGCTCATCTTCTTTCCCAGTTTCTCCATCGTTCACCACTGTTACTACAGTAGCTAACTGTTCTTCCATCATTTCTCCATTATTTCTCTCGTCTCGCTCATTATATTTCTTTAGCATGTTTACATGGTAAGTCTTCACTTTACCAGGTGCTATCTCGATTCTATAATCGCATTCTCCAACTTTATCTTTCACTTCATATGGCCCTTGCCACTTCAACATTAACTTATTTGTCTTCAATGGTAACAATAGTAGAACTTTCTCACCTATGTTTAGTCTCCTATATCTGGCCTTCTTATTGTAATATTTCTCATTTTTGATTTGCATCTTCTCCAACTCCTTTTGTGCAATTCTACATGTTTCTTCTATCCTATTTTGTAAGTCCAACATGTAGCTATAAGCATCACGAGTCTCATCTTCCATTTCTTCTCTTGTCCATAACTCTCTAAGCATAGTCATTGGGCCTCTTATACTTCTCCCATAGACTAGTTCGAATGGGGTAAACCCGTGACTCTCATGAATGCTATCTCTCAATGCAAATAGAAGAGGTATTAGAAATCTGTCCCACTCTTTGGGCTGTTCTACTATCAATTTCTTGAGTGTAGACTTTATTGTTCCATTAAGTCTTTCCACTGCGCCGTTGCCCATCGCATGGTATGGACTAGTTAGTGTATGTTTCATCAATAGTAGTTCATCAATCTCCTTCATCAGATCTGAAGTGAACTGGCTTCCTCTATCAGTATGAATTCTCCGTGGTGTTCCCATCCTACTGTAGAATCCAAATAACGCCTCAGCCACTTCTTCTGTAGTTATTCCTTTGAGTGGAATCGCCTCAGGAAATCTAGTTGCCATGTCCACTATCGTCAGAATATATCGATTTCCTCTGCTAGACCTTGGTTCTATAGGTCCCACCAAATCTACACAGATCATATGGAATGGCACATCTACGAGAGGTAAATGTCCTAATGGTGCTCTCTGTATTCCTCGTTTATCTACAGCTCTCTGACATACGTCACAACTCAAGACATATCTCTTTACATCTTGTTGTATAGATGGCCAGTAGAATGACGTCATTATTTTAGCTTGAGTTCTCTTCATCCCTTGATGCGCAGCTAACAATGATCCATGGGCTAATAACATCACTTTCTCCCTCAAAGTTTTTGGAATCATTAGTTGAAGTCTAGTTTCGTCCCTTAAGACTTCCTTATATTTCCGGTATAACATGTTCTTCTTGACTACAAATAATGGATTACCTCTATATGGTTCTCCATTCACACTCTCGCTTCTCTGAGCCATCTCCCAATATCTTGTTAACGAAGTGTCGGTTCGTTGTAGTTCTATTATCTCTTCTGGTTTGAGATCTAAACCTGTTACCTCTGGTATTTTCAGTGGTCGTTCGACACGTCTCCCTTCTATCTCATCCTGTGCTCGTGTCGTGCATCCTGCTATTACCACTTCTGCTTTGCCGTTTCGTTCCACTCCGTCATTTATTCTTGTTTCTGTGATAATCTCACAATCATGTCCAGTTGTGTTCTGGATTTCTATGGATGATTTAGCCTTATTGCATCTCATCCCTCCAGCGTCACAACCCTTTACATTCCATTCTTTCTTTTTCTCCTCTTTGGCTCTACTAATTTTAGGTTCACATGATTTATCCGTCTTCTCGTCATCATGTTTCCCTTTCGGTTGGATTCTGTTTATACTCTTCTCGTACAAACATGGACCCGTGATTAATCCTATCACCAAGGATTCTATTACTACAGCATCCGTCACACCTTTGAAGTCATTACCTTCAATCTTAATTCTTGCCATGGGATATTTTTCTTTCTTGCCATTAGCAAATCTGCACACCATAAATTTATCTGTGTATTGTTCTGGTTTCACTAATCTCTTTTGCACAGCGACACAATTTGCTCCTGTATCATAAAGGCATTTAGTATCTATTTCATTTACTCTGACCTTGCTAGTGAACTCTTCAGTATCTCTATCTGCCTCTTTCTTCCACTTTACTACTTCAGCCTCACAATAACACAAATTCAATTTAGAATCTTCAATAGTTTCTACTCTTGATCCAATGATAGCTTCTTCTTCTAGGTCTTTGATCACAGCGGCTTCTACCACGCCTGTGAGGTATTCGCTCTGTATTGCGACTTTCGCCATCGGATACTCATGTTTAGTACCATTCATAAAAGTACATATCATGTTTCGACCTATGTATTCATCTTTTTTGATCAGACTCTCTCTTACAGCAACACAATTTGAACCAGTGTCAAAGACTCCTTTCGTTTCACATCCATTAATTACAACTGGTCCCTGATACTTGTGTTCTTCTATTATACACTTTCCTTCTTGTTCAACGTATGCAGAACAGTATGAAATTACTGCCTCTTGTTTATCTCCATTTTCATTTGATTCCTCGTCGCACTGCATTGTTGCTACTCTATGTTCTCTCCCTGTCTTATCTTTCTCACTACACTGGGCTATTCTGTGAAATTTTGATCCACAGCGGAAACATCCCGTCTTCTGGGTTTCGGTTTCTACTCCATATTTCTTGTTGTCGGAGAACTTCCAATTACTCTTGAATTGATTTTTATCTCTGAACTCCCTCTGTTCTCTAAATTTGTTGTGAGAGTTGCTTGTATTCTCAAAATTCTTCTGCTTATTGTCCCTCGGTTGCGTTTTGGATTCTTTGTCTCTATTCTTCTGAGTATGAATCCATTTCCTTTCATCCGATTCTCTCGCTTCTATGAGGTTTTGGGCCTGTTCCAACATGTCCTCAAGATTTAGTTTCCCTTTCTCCTTTAGAAAGCGTCTCATATCATTGTCACACATAATGAAGAACTGGTCTCTCAGTATGAGTTGTTCCAAACCCTCTTTGTCTTCACTAAAGCCTGACATTTGATGCCACTGTCTTAAGTAACGCTTAAGTCTTCCTACATATTGTTCCGGAGTTTCGTCTTTTTCTCTAGGGCTTTGTTTAAACAAATTTCTGTACCCCGATTCTGACAATTGGAACCTTATGAGTAGTCTCTCCTTTAACTTTTCATAGTCTTGAGATTCTTCTATACTCATTCTTTCGTACACTTCGAGCGCTTTGCCTTGAAGCGACTTTACTAGTGTCAGAACCCATAACTCATTCGGAACTCTGTATGCTGTACATGTCCTCTCGAATCTGAGGAGATAGGCATCTAAACAATCTTTTTCTTCTCTGAAGATGGGCATCTTAACATGTTTGGCATTATTTGCCTGTCCAGAATACTCTCCATCTCCATCAAGTCGTATCCTATCTCCATCTTCTCGTCTTGTCTCCCGTGTCATCTGAAGCTCTAGTTCTTTAAGTTTTATTTCCTTTTCCATTTCTGCTAGACGTAGCTTTTCCTCAGCCTCACGTCTTTTATCTTCCTTTTGATTTTCCAGTTCAGCTAGGCGTAGCCTTTCTTCAGCCTCACGCCTTTTATCTTCCCTTTCAGCCTCGCGTCTTTTCTCTTCTTTTTCCATTTCCGCTAGACGTAGCTTTTCCTCAGCCTCACGTCTTTTATCTTCCCTAATCTCATTCTGCCTGTCCTTGACATATTCTCTAACAGCATCTTCTGCGTATCCAAGGTCCTGCGCCACCTTAATCCACTTCTGAATCTCACCAGCCATTGCGCTATATCAATTTTCTTTGATATAAGGCTCAAGATAAATTTCAGATTTCAAAGCTAGTTCACCTTGTTTATAACTTAAACACTGAACAACCTTGACCTGAACTAACTCTTACCAATAGTTAGCTTTTACGATTTGCAACCGTTGACCTGACCTCACCTTCGACAACGTATGATTGGTCACAATTCAAAATTCAATTACGTCATGCGTATTAATGAATACCGCAGACGACAAAATATGCTATATCTAGCGCGTAAGTAAATATCTCTGTTTACTTATTCTATCCTATCTAAATACACCACTTGTGTCTAAGATATGATCCCAGTTCGTTTTAATCAATGTCCTTAATTGATTATATAATTCAATCCCGAGAGCGAGCCCCCATTTATGTAGCGCCACCCTATACTAAGAGTGCTTAGTGTTATGTTCTACACCCACGACTACTTTAGTTCTGTTTCATCTTGTCTTTACTGGACAAGTAAATGCATAGGCCTATCTATTTTGACTAGGGAAATGAACAGAGAACACATGTGTATGCATTTTAAATGAATATGAATATAATGTATATCAATTAAAGCATGTAACAGTTCAATGTCTAGTTATCCTATGTCTACTTTGCCTTATTCCCTACCTAGCCAGCATCTTTGCTATCTAGATTTTATTGCCTATTGCTACCTCCCAGTAAGACCCTTTAGCACGGAATGTTCTCACAGTTTGTTCCTTGTGGAAGAGCTGTCTTTCATCTGTTTATTCATCTGATGGGTTCGCAGATCCGTTCGCAAATCGCCTTGTTTCTCCCTCGTCGAAGCTCGACTGTTCACCGTTCTCGTGACTTCTCGTAGCTTGATGTCTCTCCCAAAGAGACCGTCGTTACAACCCGAGTGTGCGCTTTACTACTCCAGAGTAACGTACACTTCACTCGCGGAATAACTCCTTAAGTCCGTTGACAAGATCGCTTCGCAAATGTCGACTTCCTATGATGGAAAGTCACGCTTCGCAACGGTTTGTTACGAGAGCGTTTCACTCGAATTATTCGATCCTCGCTGTCCAACGTCTCGACTTATAAACTCAACTGCATCGATCGTTTCGCAAAACCGATCATATTGACTAACGATGCCCTCTCATCGACTTAGTCCAACATCCACCGAGTCGATCCACTCAAGATTTCTAGAACGTCTTGTTCAGTTGAAATCAAAAATCGAACTGCCGCATCTCCACGCCACGTCACCACGGTTGCTTGGTTACCGAGTCGTCAGCTGCTTCGCCATAACGGTTTTGATCAGCTGTTCGTACTGACCAATGAGGTGAGTCCACATCGTCTGCTGTCCTTTGCGTAGATATGATGAACCCCTCTATCTAATATTAATTAATCCCTACAATGCTGGCTTAGCTGCTGGCATTTTAATTAAGTTACATTTATGTAGCTCTATTATCCTACATTATATAATCTAAATAGATTCTTCTCTACACTATAACATCTTATAGCATGTTGTGTAGCTGGGAATCATTGTGTGGTTTGGGAGATCATTACAGTAACATCGATTTCAAGATGGCGGAAATCAGTTAGACAACTGCGCCGAATTTCACACAAAACAAACATTGCATCGATCTCCACTCGTGTTAATCCCTTCAGAAATCGATAGCCGGCCACTCCCAGGCGCTTTGTTGGGTTCGATTTCTACTTGGGGCGACACTAGAGGGCGCTTTTCCTGGGTAAACAGCTTAGCCCTGTTTCCTTGCGACGAATCGAAGAGTTAGAGGAGTGCAGAGCATTGTTTACCTACGCATTACCAACAAGAGGTAGCAGGAGTGTTTGCGCATCGCACACGCTGCATCTGCTGCCATCTATTCGTTGATAGACAACCACGAGTCGCATCTTTCTTCGATGTGTGGGTCTTTCTTCGAGCTGTGATTATGGATCCTTTGTTTAATGTGTGAGTGGTGGACGGGGTTAACTGGCCGCACTTACGGGAAAGGGTGAGACCCAGGCCCGGCTCAAGACATTTGGCGGCCCTGGGCAAATCGGCAAATCGGCGGCCCTAAGCACAAAAAAAGTTGATGACCTTTTTTTTTTTTAGTCATTCACCTCTTTTAGCACGTAATAATAGGAACTTTTTTCGAAAATCCGCACATCAGCGGCCCTAAGCACAAAAAAAGTTGATGACTTTTTTTTTTTTTTAGTCATTCACCTCTTTTAGCTTTAAAAAAAATGGTAACATTTTTTGGGAAAATTGGAAAATTGGCGGCCCCTAAAAATCGGCGGCCCTGGGCGGTTGCCCACTTTGCCAAACGGACGAACCGGGCCTGGTGAGACCGGTTAGGGCCGTTAGGTCAAATCCATCTTCGAATGTCTCACACTCTAAAAGAAACTCGCTTCAATCATAATTCTAATTAGTAACTCCTATCGCGCCTGTGTCTAATGCACAAGGCATCAACCGATGGCACACCAAAATCAAGCCATAACCAGATCAATATCCAGAAGATCAGTCTGTTAAATAGAGAAGCAGCCTATGGTTGATTAGCTGTTGGACAGCTTGAGCATTTTTTTCTGCCTCCTGTTCCTCCTCCTCCTCCTCCTCCTCCTCCTCCTTCTCGTCCTCCTCCTCCTCCTTCTCCCCTCCTCCTCTGTCTGTCTGTCTGTCTGTTTGTCTCTGTCTCTCTGTCTGTCTGTCTGTCTGTCTGTCTGTCTGTCTGTCTCTCTCTCTCTCTCTCTCTCTCTCTCTCTCTCTCTCTCTCTCTCTCTCTCTCTCTCTTTCTCTCTCTCTCTCTCTCTCTCTCTTCTCTCTCTCTCTCTGGTCCTCTGGCAACCGGACATGACTCGTCATTGTTTTATTACCGCTTTTATTACTCTGATACAACGGATCAAGCGTGAATAAGTTGTTGCCCAGCGTGCGCTTAGCATATAAGTAGAACTTTAGGAATTTGAATTTTACGATACGATTTCTAACTGCATGTGTGATTTAAACAAGAGGATAATTGGAGCTACGGCTTCAGCTCAGGAATTGAAATTAAGGGCAAAATACTATCTACTGCTCGTGACTTGCTGAGACAAACAAGGAAGTCAATTTCTTAGGCCTCCGCAATACCTCACTTAATTCATTAGCTAGGGATAAGTGCAATCTTTGCCCTCTGTGACCACCGTCTTCAGAAGATGTATCTTCAGAATTTCTAAAGAGTTGCCACTGGTTGTGGAAGGTACTCGAACACCAGTCCCCTTTCCAATGCTATCGTTCTATCACATTATAATGGAGCACAATCAACTTTCAAACGCAACTGCTGGTCATATAATTTCGGTTTATATCGTTTCAAAGGTGTCTAAAATCGCCTCGATCGAATGCGTTAAAGGATTGCAGTCGAGAGCCATCTTACGACCGTTTTCATGTCCACGCCTCTTATTCATACGCGATATGCTAAGAGCGCGTCCGATAGAGTCAATGGCGCATTCCTTTAGGAGTTGGTGAATAGTCTCCTTGACCTGATAGGTATCACATAAACGATTCTAAATATATTTTATGTCTGTACTTGCAAATGAACAAGTCGAATTATAAAAATGACCTCTAATCATAAATACAATCTAATTGCCATTTGTTTACTATATAAAGTTTTATTAAGGTAACATTTAGTGAATGTCAACAGACTGGTAGTCTAATTTGAATTTGAATGCAATTGGATGGATGGATCCAAAGCTTAACGACATCTTATAGAAACAAGGCTGTTGAAATTATTTTGGCATATTATTACTGCTCTGTTCTGAATGCAATTGCATTTACGTATAGTATGCATATAGTTTGGGTGGAACTCATTTTAAAGGTGTCTAAATCCATTCCATTAAGTTTTATTTAATGGAAATTTATATGAACTTTAACGTTATATAAATAGCTTCCTTTGACTTCGTTTTAAAGGTGTCTACACTGTACACTCATTCATATTAAGTGTTTAGCGACATCTTGGGTCCGGGATTGAATGCGGGATAGGAATAATTGAGATTAAATCTAGAAGCGTCAGTGTCGGAATCCGACGACAAAATATTATTGAAAATAATAAAGCAAAAGATAAATAGATAAATAAGGTGTGATTTAAGAGCAAGGGCTGCTGGCTGTGTTTTCCCATATATCCATCATTCCATTCATCCATCTCTCCGTCTATCTATACATCCATCTGTTCCTCTGCCTATCCATCCATACATCCATCCATTTTTTTTCATTCATCCATTTATCCACCTAATGCTCAATGCTACTAATCAAACCCACCCACCAATCTTATCACCAACTCCATACCTCTCCACGTCGGACATCCTTCCACCTCTTCCATACACCTCCGCGCTTTCCACATCCCCTCCACCCATTCCACACCCTTTTCCACCGCTCCATCCGTGACCCTAACAATGCCCGTCCTCGCCTTTTGTTGTCGCCTTCATCCAACGATGTGTTCGTTGGCGCCATATGAGTTTTCCAGTCAGTTTTCATCGTCAACATTTCCACTTCTCCATGCTTCATTATTTCCAATGAAATATATTGTTGTTGGGCTTTGTCAGAATGAAAGGTGATTGGAAACCAGACAACGTCGGCTTTTCACAGGTCAACGCAGATCATGACTTTGCATCGATATTAAAATCAATGTCTGGTAATAACAGTTGTCGTTGATGGGGACAAAACGTCAATGGACACAATGATCTGCATTTGAAAAGTCTGCAAAGGGCTCTATATAAATGTTCATAAGTGTCTGGGTATGTGTATGTATATGTGCATCATATTCATGTATGTATCCATGTATACATAGGCGTAGACTCTGGGGGGCAGCTGGGGCAAGTGCCCCCCCCCCAATTATTGAGATGAACTGCACATATAATGCAACAAGTGTAGAATGAATCAGCAAATGCCCCCAGAATATTTTGGACAAGTTTACGCCAGTGCATGTATATATGCAGTGCTTTTTTTTCTAGAAAAAAAGGTGCCGGAACGGAACAATAGGTTCCGGAACGCAACAATTATGGGCGGGCTAAAACAACGAGAAAAACGGGATTGGGGGTTGGTAGGGGTCTCAATAAACACTGAAAATAGTTAAAAAACACTTACATTAAATTAAAATAACTAAATTATTGTTTTTATTATTAAAATAAATAAATTATTTTAGTAGCTGAAAAAAGGTGCCGGAACGCCGTTCCGGCGCGTTCCGGCTGAAAAAAAGCACTGTATATATGTATATACGTACGTATGCATTTATGTATGTATGCATACTTTTATTTGTAATTATATATGTATTTATGTATGTATGTATATATGTATGTATATATCTGTGTATGCATATATTCATGTAAACATATATGTCTGTATGTATGTATAAAAATATTTCTTTGCCATAGAGAAGTAGCAGGGTCTTTGGCCAGCCCCTTGGACTCCAATTGTCAATTAAATTTAAGGTGGCCAGGTGGCCAGCTAAAGTAGTAACGTGGCCACCCCTGGACATCCTCATAATTCGGTCACTACCTACACTGGCTGGCATCCTCGATAAGTCAACGGCCGAGATGAGCTTTTCATGGGTATTATTCCATCACCTTATGAAGGCTTGTGGCATCAAAGGCCGTTTACGTCGAAATGAAATAAATCTGAACACTATGGGAAGATAATCCTGAAATTTAAACCGTGACGGCTGCTTAATATATATGGCGTCGGTGAGCGACATTTTAAGGGTGTCTAACAGAGAAATTTTTATCGCAATACTTTCCAGCGTTCATTGACAGCTTGTGGCTGCCAATGCTGTAGATGTCGACTTTAGACAACGTTAAAAGATTTTTTTACCTTGTCTTCAGTCCGATGTAGATCGTTGAGAATGTTCAGCCCCAGAAAATGCTGTTTTATTATTATATGTTACTTTTCCCGAGGTACATAATGTATGATACCTCGGGTTTGCAAAAATTATTGAAGCACTGCGCTGGAATGGCCGCTGGTCCTCGCTGAGATTTTTATTATTATTATTGTTGTTGTTGTTGTTGTTGTTGTTGCTGCTGCTGCTGCTGCTGCTGCTGCTGCTGCTGCTGCTGCTTCTGCTGTTGTTGTAGTTGTCAATTGGTGCTCGATAGCGCAGTGGTAAGCGTGCTGGACTGTCAATCGAAAGGTCGGGGGTTTAAATCCCCGCCAGGGCAGAAATTTGGCTCGTGATTTCTGCTGCACCTGCGTCCCCTAGTCAACTCAGCTATAATGAGTACATTGACCGTACACTGTAGGTGGGAAGCTGAGACTGCGAGGAAGAGGACTGGTCACCCGCCATCATATGCCGAGGCTAAGGAAAGGATGTCGCTAACACTTCATACCAATGGCTGCCTCATGGCTAGCTTAAGGAACAGTTACTGCTCTTCTTCTTGTTCAATGCTACAGAGGAATCGAAGCTGGCGTGCGGTACTGCTGTCACCTAGCGAATGCAATGTAAACTTGAAAATATCTGCGGCTCACGGCTGCTGCAAACGTTTACCCACTTGCTGCAGTTGTGAATAAATGCAAATGCAAAGTAAATGTAGAAGTACATGTAAATGTAAAGATAAAATGCAGAACCGTAAGCTTTGTAAATCGTTAATTTTAGTCTTACAATACGTTGTAAATCTCTGCACGAAAGCTGAATCAATTATGATACACGTTGGTTGGTTAATTGCTGTTTAACGACACTGTGTCATAACAAAGATGATGAGCGTCGCCCTCCTCCTTTCTCAAGGCTTGGGACTGGCACTACCACAGTTAGGGTACAGGTGGAGTTATTGTTGTGTTTGTTAGTTTCTGTTTAACTACGCTCTGTCCTAACAAAGATGTTTAGCGTCGACCTCCTCTTTTTTCAGGCTTGTGATCAATGTTGTGCAATGTACAGTAACGAAGTAAAAGTAACGTGTAACTCACTTAAGTAGAAGTTTCAGTACTTTTGCTTGTAAAGAAGTATCAAAAATGGAAATACTTTTGCTTTAAACGAAGTAAAATTTAACCCATTTTTCAGTACATTTACTTCGTTACAAAATACGAAATACGTTCGTCTACAAAAAATTGCGCTAAAACATTTGTTAAAAGGGCGACGCTGATATAAACTTGAATACAGCGCGCGATTGCAAACCTCTTAATAGACTCTAGTAATTTCCAACTGTGACCAATAGAAAGGTTTCGTCCAAAGCACGTGACTCTTGGCGGTAATTCTTGCATAGAATTGGAAAAAAGGGTGCGAAATTTTCTTATGAAATATAAGCCGTGCAGCAAGCCGTTTAACAATGAACCATAAAAGCACTCAATTGAATGACAAGCATTCTGAGAATTTAGCCTTCTTTAAAGTAACTAAGTGGATTGAAATATAGTAACAAGACTTAGAACTTTACTTTTAAAGTATTATTTTACTTTTACTTTTACAAAAAATAACAGTTTGTGATGAGTACTTTTACTTTTGCTTAGCAGAGGCGCGTTTACATAAAAATGGAGTCCTAGGCGAAAACATTTGGGGAACCCTTCCGAACGTGTAGACTGAGAGTCTGAAGCTCTAGTGGTGTTCAGCCAATCATGTGCAAAACCCCACGAAGTTGAACTTGAAGCCGTTTTTTGAGTGCTATTGACCAGGTAATTATAATTACTTAGGCCGTATACATATATACATAAGCTATTACATGGAATATGAAGTTATTTGGTTTAATGCTACATTTTATAATTGAAAAAAGTATATATATTTTCTTTCGTTTAGGGGCCCTCCGAGATTTGGGGCCCTAGGCACGCGACTATTGCGCCTATGTGTAAACGCGCCTCTGTTGCTTAGATACGCAAAGACCTATAACTTTTACTTTTATGTAATTACGTTCGCCCAGAAGCCTACTTTAAAATTGTATTATACTTTTTTCAATTATTTTTCTTGCTAGATATGTGAATGTTGCGCTTCTATTTTTATTTATAGGGCGATTGAACTCTTTAAAAGAGGTGTGGTAAGGACTGCGCTTCTAATTTCGGTCAAAAAAAGATTACAAGAGGTGTGTCAGAGACTGTTTGTCGTCTCCAATGAATGGTCAAGCATGTGGGCCTAATATGCTTCTACCAAAAGACGTGGGGGTTACTTTGATCTAGATCGTGTATATTCCATGCATAGTAGTAGTAGTAGTAGTAGTAGTAGTAGTAGTAGTAGTAGTAGTAGTAGTAGCAGTAGCAGTAGCAGTAGCAGTAGCAGTAGCAGTAGCAGTAGCAGTAGTAGTACTTATGCTTTGTAATTCGCTAATTGTAATCTTACAACATGGTGTAAAGTCCGCACGAAGAAACAAAAAGGCCCTAACACATAGTATGTGTCACATACCGATCTTGCGCCTCTATTTTGTACTTAAGGGCGATTGCTCCGTTTAAAAGAGGTGTGGAAAGTACTGCTCTTTTATTTTCACTTATTGGGCTAATGTAAGCTTCAATAAATGGTCAAGCATGTATTTATTTCGGATATTTCTATAGAGCCTCCTCAAGTCTACTACTACTCAGAGGCGCTCCCGACTACAGCATTGATACTGTGTCGGAGTTTTCACGCCGAAGCGCCACGAGCAATTGCGAGTGAAGGACTTGCCCAAGGTCCGTACGCAGCGACTAGAGTGGGATTCGAACCTGCAACCCTCCGGTCACAAGGCGCCGAACTTACCACTGAGCCACCACGCCCCACATTATTATGTCTAAGCGAAAAGGCATGGGCGTAACTTTGATCTAAAAAGTGGGGGTACCAAATTTCGTATTGTTTCCCCTGGTTAGCGTGCTGGATTGTGAATCGAGAGGTCGGGATTCAAATCCCCCCCGGGGCACAAAATTTTGTTTCGGCATTTCTGCTACGCGTGCGCCCCATAGCCAACTCATCTATACTGGTACACTGACCGTACACTGTCGGTAGGAAGATGAGACGGTGAGTGAGAGGGCTGGCCACCCGCCTTCATATGCCGAGGCTAAGAAAATGAAGTCGCTAACACTTCCTACCAATGGCTGCTTCTCAGGTTAGCTAATGGAACTGCTCTTCTTCTTCTTACTTCACCACATTTTACAAGAACAGTGCACACACCAAATCACCAATGCAAAAGTTGCACAATGTCACCAACTCTCAGTACCCCCGCAAGACTACTGTCTGATCTAAAGCAATTTCCACGTTAAAACAAGCAGCTGGCAGCCATTACTGATAGCGTAGTCGAATATAATATGATGTATAACGCTGTTATGAAAATTCACAACACGTTCAATATGCTTCAATCGACGTCAAAAGCTCATAGCATGACAACAATTGCTTCACTGAACAAAGCACTATTGTTCTGGAACAGTAGCCGTTATCAGAATGTTTTAGCAATATCCTTGCGTTAACAGGAGGCGCACCTGTGTGAGGCTAAGCGCATTTCTGTCTGCATAGCGAGATATAATTATGTAGGGGAAGATACCACAAGACGCACCCTTTACGCAGGAAGTACCCACGCCTATAATATGCAGGCTGGCTGATGCAGGAACTCAGCAGCATACTTACATTTTAAATAGATCACGTGATCATATGTTATTATTAATTGGCTTCAGAGAGGAAATCGAGTTCTGCACTAAAAGGTCACACAAGGTGCATGTATTCATGAAAGTATTAATTATGATGTAACAATTAAGGTAGAAAGGAAAATGGGTTGCATTTTGTGGCGGTCTCCCCTATATCCGTGTGGCGCGCAGGTGCGGTGGTATTCACACCTGTACCTTGACAAGATTGACGTCAATTGGGCGAGAATGAGATTTTCTTCTCGTTTAAATCATATCTCTTTTTCCTAATTAAAAAATCACAAGGCCGATCGAAGCAGAGATCCGCGAAAGATTTCGTTTAATCGATTCTCATTTTAGAATTAAATTTTTACTAATAATCTATGTGTTATATTTATTCATTACGAGGATTCATATAGCGCCACTTCAAGGTCTACTCAGGAGGTGGGAACCCATGGCACATTTTCCACCAGAGGTGAGGAACCATGGCACCTTCCCACCAGAGGTGGGGAACCATAGCATCCATCCCACCAGATGTGGCAAACCCTGGCACCCTTCCCACCAAAGGTGGAACCCGTGGCATCCTTCCCACCAGATGTGGGAAACCCATGACATCCTCCCCCAAAATGGCACGCATACAAATTTTTGGCCAAGCAAAATGCATAGCGTCCCCCAAAAGTCAAACTTCGAAATGTATACATCCATTCTTACCATTTACCTTTTCCTTGATGGATTTATTAACGCCATTCTGAAAACATTTTTTAAATACTGCCTTTTATTTAGTTTTTTTTTAAACTTTTTTTCAAGTTATACCTAAATGAGAGAATCGTATGCTTCAAAATTCCGAGGGTGCACGTAAAGGACGATTTAGTGGCACTTTTGGCACCCTTCGTCACCTCTGACCCAGATGGATGCTGCTGGACTGGATGGTGAATAGATACTGTATAGACCGAAGGAGGAGGCCCAACATTGAGAGGAGTGGCGCCATTGAACGTCTGAACCTGCCCAAGGACAGAGACCTTCGAAGAAAAAGAAGTATGTAGGCCCCGTTTGCTTAATTATGTTCGAATTATGTATATATATGTGTGCTTGTATGTATATGTGCGTGACTGTATGTATATACATGTGTGTGTGCGTGTATGTTTGAGACTCATAAAAGATGTATAGATAGCCACATACATAGATGTATGCGTCT
Organism: Allolobophora icterica; assembly: GCA_963556255.1. Taxonomy (NCBI): domain Eukaryota; kingdom Metazoa; phylum Annelida; class Clitellata; order Crassiclitellata; family Lumbricidae; genus Allolobophora; species Allolobophora icterica. The sequence continues at coordinate 38,595,484 of OY744617.1, read as the reverse complement.
CTGTATGTGTCTATACGCAATAAGTGTGTGTACATACATGTACGTATGTGTATGTTTGCGTGTATATATACTTGTGTGTGTGTGTGTATGTGAGCTTGTGTGTACCAAAAATCCAATTAACTTTCTATCTATGCTTCCCCAAATGCTCGTTTTCATTTTCGTCCTAGAGATGAAGGAGTCGTTAATCACGGACCATTGGTGCATCGATATATAATGAATATATAATATGATTATGTATAATATATAATGTATGGTATGCATATGTATATGTAATATATTTGTGTAATATATGTAATATATCAAATATATTATACATAAAATTGTATATATATAATATATATATACATAAAATATATGTAATACATTATATGTTCATATATTATATATGTGTGTGTATATATATTTGAATTTTACATATACAATATATATATATATATATGAATTTTATTATATATATAACCTAAGTGAGGGAGTCCTACACTAGAGAATATATAAATTCAACTGCGTTCTTATCAAATGGGTCATCTTTATCGCTTCTGAGTCCGGAGGAGGAGCGTTTCTTCTTCCTATCTTCTCAGGCTCTTCGCAATCGTTCTGCACTATGGCTGGCGATTGCAATCGCATCGGAAACGCAGCCGTACATAGTATCAGCGTCGGCCTGAGAAACAACGCGTTGGCCCACTGGCAAAGCGTGTATGTCTTTCACCAACGCGGTTGGGATTCGATTCCTGGGGATGTGAAAACGAAAACAAAAACAAAGGAAAATGATTCTTAGTTTTTCGTTGTGTATAATTTGTAATTGTAAGTGTAATAGCAACCGAACATTTATATAGCGCCGCTCAAAGAGCAGAACACACCCGAGGCACTGTACGTGCTTGCAATTGTAATGTAATGTAAATCTCCGACATTTCTCAGCGCTACACAAAAGCCACTGCAGGGAGACCAGCTTTTCACCGGCGCTATATCAAATCAACCGCAAATCCAGGTTGTTTAGCTTGCTCAAATGCCAGGTCAGAAAGTGATGGAGGTCAAGCCGAGGAGACAGCAAGGGGCTACGGGTGGAAATCGTTGGCGGTGATGGTCGTGTGTGTGGAGAAGGAGTAGAATCGGTATAGGACAGCTTGAAGAATTCGGTTTCATGCGTGAGTGGAAAGCTGCCGGTGACAGGTCAAGCGAAGGAGAGGTTAAATTAACAGACGAGATAGAAGCTCATCGCTCTTGAATAGCTGGTGCCTTGCGCTTAGCTTCACAGTAGCGCTTGGAAATTTGGAGTTTATGATTACGATTAAAAGGTATACACGTAAATGGTATTAGTACAGATAATTATTTATCTGATTATTGGTTTGGGGTTCTGAATTATTTCGTTTTGGTGGGGTGGGGCAACGGTGGATGCCTTGTAATTAGTAACTTCTATTGCGCCGATATCTAATGCACAAAGCTTCAGGCGATGACGCACCAAAACCAAGCCATAATCAGGTCAATATCCAAAAAGTTGTTCTGTTATAAGAGAGAGAGAGAGAGAGAGAGAGAGAGAGAGAGAGAGAGAGAGAGAGAGAGAGAGAGAGAGAGAGAGGAGAGAGAGAGGAGAGAGAGAGAGAGAGAGAGATGAGAGAGAGAGATGAGAGAGAGAGAGAGAGAGAGAGAGAGAGAGAGAGAGAGAGAGATGCTTGCTGCTTAGACACGGACGTATTGTAAATAAGACCAGGCGCTATAGAAGTTGCCATTTGTTTGTTTATAAAGCACCATTCAAAGGTCACTGGGGACGGGCGAACTACGAGGGGTGGTAAAATGGCGAAAGGGTAAGTGGGGTATTAAGCATACGGAGTGAAATCTAAACCAAATCTTATGTGGGTGTCACCATGGTCAGAGTCACCCTACCCAAAGTCCATCAGCGTCATCAATGACAGGGGCATCTACCCATTGCAGGGGTAAAGTATTTACTCAAGTTCCACCACACACCCACTGACAATAAACCCTCTCAAACTGTGAGCCATCGCGTCGCTTGAGTAGTTTTTCAACAGCGTTTCCGATACATTGACTGTAGAGTGTAGACTCCTCGCAAATCCCTGCTCGATTCTCGGCAATCCGAACTCGGTACTCGAAAACTGCAACTCGCATCTCGATGATCGCGATTGCTACTCCAGATGATTTTCAACTCGACCACTTGGGTATCGATGCGCGAGAGCTTTGAACTCGATGGCGTACTCTGGCAAAGTTACAGTTTTGATACTCGAAAATCTCTACTCGAGTCTCGATTGAAAGCTCGTTCCAGGGTGAGTTCCAGGGTGAGTTACAGGTCTACAGCAGTTTTTTGACCAAAATGTGTCTGTTTAGACAGACAGACAGACAGACAGACAGACACACACACACAGGCACAGACACAGACAAAGGCACAGACAGACACAGGTACAGACACAGGCACAGACACAGGCACAGGGCACAGACACACAGGCACAGGCACAGACACAGACAGATAGATAGACACAGGCACAGACACAGAGGCAGACACAGGCACAGACAGAGACAGAGAGACAGAGACAGAGAAACAGAGACAGAGAGATACAGCCACAGACACAGACAGACAGCAGACAGACAGACAGACAGAGAGAGACAGAGAGAGAGAGACAGAGAGAGACACACACTCCGTACAAACAGTGTACAATCAGCGTACAATTAGTGTACAGTCAGTATACAATCAGCATAATCATCGCAGCTGACTTGGCTAGAAGTCCCATGTACATACAACCGAAGCCTCCAAACAAACATTTCTGCCCTAGCAGGGATTTGAACCTCCAACGTCTGACAGTCCATCACGCTAACCAGTAGGCCTTGGCACATCCCTTTAATCGCTAAAAAGATAACTAAAGTTCTACTTAAAAAAGCTAAGCGCATGGAACAATTAAGCGTTTCCACGAACGCTTATATTTTTAGGGGCTTCCTCGTCTAACAATTTTTTCTGTCTGTCTGTCTGCCTGTCTGTCTGTCTGTCTGTCGATCTGTCTGTCTGTCTGTCTGTCTGTCTGTCCACGTGGAAACCGTTGGCAAATCCGTGTCTGTTTCTCGACGGTTGATTTAGGTTTGTTTGAGGAAGAATTATTATTATTATTATTATTATTCCGGATATTTCTATAGCGCCTCTCGAAGTCAACTACTACTCAGAGGCGCTCCCGACTACAGCATTGGTACACTGTGCCGGAATTTTCACGCCGAAGCGCCACGAGCAATTGCGAGTGAAGGACAGTCTGTACTCGAGTTAACGCTAAAAAGGGTTCGAATCCCAATCAATTGTCAGCTACAGAAGCATACTCTGAATCAGAGAAAGAATGGGCAGTGCCTTAAACATCTTTCTAAAGCGTTGAATTCGCCCTATATATTAATAATTTAGTAACCATATTTTCAGTTTATTCATAATGCTCTCGCATTTTCAAAATAAATGTAAAAATGTTATGTGTGAATAGTATAGTTCCTTACACACCTTTTTAAAGCTTTTAAATCGCTATATATATAAAAAGAATTACTACAACGCCTAATATTGACCGCTCACGCTACTTGGACATTATCTACAGATGACTATAAGCCACACAGAAGACCTTGTGGAAATCTGAAATAAATTTGAAACGAACATGGTATAGACACTCTATTATACGTAATCACTCTCAGACCATTATTAGCATCAGATTCAATTCTCGCTTAGCAATACCTGTTTTCTACCGTCTCCTTAAGTCTTCTCTTTTTTAACCGTGGCTGTACTGGGAGCACCTCTGAGTAGGTTTCTTGAGAGGGGGCTATATAAATTAACAAAAAATGAATGAATGAACACCCATCGTCCTTGTTACGGAGGCGTCGTTAAAATAAAAAAACATATATAGTTCCTTTAACACCTTTTTAAGGCTATGCATTCGCCGTATATATAAGTTAACGCGTGCAATTCCTAATCCACCTTTTTAAAGCTTTGCATTCGCTCTATGTATACAAGAAGCGCTATGCAGTGACTGAAGTATGTTTTGGAACGTTGCAAAAAGTACGATGTGCGAGGAATGCCATTTTCTTAGCCTCGACATATGTATAAAGGCAGGTGGGCAGTTCACTCCTTCGCCGTCTCATCATCCCACCGATAGTGTACGGTCAGTGTACTCATTATAACTGAGTTGGCTGGGGACGCAGGTGGAGCAGAAACCTCAAAATAAATGTCTGCCCCTGGCGGGGATTTGAACCCCAATCTCTCAGTCGACAGTCCAGCACGCTAACCACTTAGACTATCGCGCAACTTAGGCTTATCCTCGTAGGGGCGGGGTCACCCTCCTCCAGCTGCTCGTTAGGTTTTCTTCTTTTCGCCGGCAGACGACGCTTTCGAATCGGACATGCGCGTGGCAGGCACACGTGACCTCATTTATAATCTATCGGCGTTGCTTAATTGAAGAATGAGATCGATGAATGACGGTTAACAATAGCCTATTGATTTTGCTCGGCACTTCAGAAAAATATCCCATCCCTCCCGTACGGCAGACCCAGCCCCCGATCCCCTCCCTCTACGGCGTCCGTCCTGCAGGCCGTGAGCAAGTCCACACGCGCCCCCAAGGGATGGACCAGTTAGCGGATCGTGCACGTAGGCCGTAGATATCTCAATATAAACATGAGAGTTATTAGGTCGTCCGATGCCACGCCCACTCCATTGCGTCAATGGCGCGGGTGATTATGGGAGGTTCGGCACGCTCTCGATCGAAGGCGAAGTCATTTGGGAACATAAATATACTGATAAATCTATTTCTATTGAACATTCTAATGTTCTGACTATTAGATATGCCTCACTCAAGTCTAAATGCTCTGATTATTTCGATATAATTATAATAAATAAGTCATTAACTACTTTGAGGCTATAATAATGCGCCGTACGCGGAGACCTTAAATGGCGTGGCACCCATTCAAACTGACAGCGGTGGTGAAGGATCTCACCCAATCAATTCATTGACAAATGACCAGGGTCGAGGCCATACGGTCGCTATAGAAAAACATTTACATTAAATTGGAGACAACTTTTCAATGTTATATATATTAATGTTATTTAATATAAGGACGTGTATTAGAGAATGCAACACAACTATATAACGCTATCATTTAACATTGTAAATCCCATACAACTATCTCAGTGAGTTCCAGCGGTTCTAATAGCGTGCATAAATTACAAACGGGTAGTGGAGTTATAAACATTTGTCTACTTACTTATTCATTCATTCGTTTATTTTGAAGCCGGCAATAACAGCATAAAAACAACATTCCATCAATCGCATACAAAAACTCATAACATTACATATCTCTGGGTGGCCATATAAACATCGCTAACCAAGCCACGGAGG
>OY744617.1:38565908-38589930 GCA_963556255.1 Allolobophora icterica | reverse complement strand
CTCCTTCTACTCTTCCTCTTCCTCCTGCTCTGACTCCTCCTCCTGCTTTCCCTCCTCCACCTCTTCCTCCTCCTTCTCTTCCTCCTCCTTCTTCTCCTCCTCTTACTCATCATTCTCCTCCCCTTCCTATACCTTCTCCTTTTACTCCTGCACCTCCTCTTCTTCGTTCTTATCCTTGTCTTCCTCCTGCTCCTCCTGCTCCTCTTCCTCCTCCCCTTCCTCCTCTTCATCTTCCTCCTCCTGCTCCACCTCTTCCTCCACCTCCTCGACCTCACCCTCTTCCTCCTCCTCCTCCTCCTCCTCCTCTAACTCCTCCTCTTCCTCTTCCTCTTCCTCCTCCGCATCATCCTCCCCTAACGCGATCGTCTGTGTTTTTCGTTGTATACGTTTCTCGTGAGATGGCTCTCACATCGGTCATCGTCCCATTCGGCTTCGCTATGCACTGACCGACGGACGGACGGACGGACGGATGAGTCAAGGCCAGGGACGTATCTAGCGTTGGGCTTGGGGGGGCTTAAGCCCCCCCAAACGAAGTTGAAGCCCCCCCAAACAAGTCAAGCCGTTGTATGCTTACAGCTAAAATTCGTATGAATACTGTATAAATGTTGCCATGTTCAAGGCTTAAGCCCCCCCAAACGAAAAATCCTAGTTACGTTGCTGGTCAAGGCCAACCCATCGGTCGGTTGGACGGTCCGTCGGTCGGTGCCTCTGGCTCCGGTCCAACGGAGCCCCTCCATGGCCACCTACGGATGGACGGACGGATGCATGAACGGACGGACAGACGGAAGGACAGACGGACAAAGGACGGATGGGGCAGGCGGACAGACACAGACAGAGGCAGAGAGAGACATAGACAGAAACACAGACAGAGACAAAGACACAGACAGAGGCACAGACTTAGGGGCACAGACAGAGGTAAAGACAAAGACATAGACAGAGGCAGAGGCAAAGATACAGAGAGAAACAGAGACAAAGACACAGACAGAGGCAGAGACAAAGACATAGACAGAGACGCAGACAGAGGCAGAGACACAGACACAGACAAAGGCAGAGGCAAAGACATAGACACAGACAGAGGCAGAGACACTGACAGAGGCAGAGACACTGACAGAGGCAGAGCTATTACGGTAGATTGTGTTTATTTTGAGAGAAACCGAAAGTCTACAGATGCTATGGCTGTGTCTCTAAGACAATAACACTGACCAGCAAACAGAGTGACACATAGAAGCACAGATGGACGGAAGGACACGTGGACGAATAGACGGACAGTCGGGCGGACAGACGGATGAACTGACGAGCGGACGGACGGAAGGACGGACGGACAGAGGGAGATACTGTAGAAGGACGACGAGGGTTTTTTAAGAAGACGGGATGTATGTGGATCTGTTTGCTGGTCAGTGTTCTTGTCTTGGAGACACAATCACAGCATCTGTAGACTTTCAGTTTCTCTCAACATCAACACAATCGACCGTAATAGATCTGTATGTTTCTTTGTTTCTTTCTCTGCCTCTGTCTGTGTCTCTATGTCTCTGACTCTGTCTCTATGTCGTTGCCTCTATCTCTATGTCTTTGTTTATCTCTCTACCTGCATGTCTCTCTATGTCTCTGCCTCTGTCTCTCTGTCTCTGTGTCTATGTCTCTGCCTCTGCCTCGATGTCTATGCCTATGTCTCTGTCTCTGCCTCTGTCGTTCTCTGTCTGTCTCTGTCTGTCTGTCTCTGTCTCTGTCTCTGTCTCTGTCTCTCTCTGTCTCTCTCTGTCTCTCTGTCTCTCTCTGTCTCTCTGTCTCTCTCCCTCTCTGTCTGTCTGTCTGTCTGTCTGTCTGTCTGTCTGTCTGTCTGTCTGTCTGTCTGTCTCTCTCTCTCTCTCTCTCTCTCTCTCTCTCTCTCTCTCTCTCTCTCTCTCTCTCTGAATCTGTGAGTCTGTTTGTCCTTCTTTCTCTCTCTTTCTCTCTCTTTCTCTCTGTCTGAAGAAGACTAACAAGAAGCAGACGACGAGGAACGAGAGTCTCTATTTTGGTGACGGTGATATCATTAACCGCTGGACGATGATAACTTAGACAGCCTTCAGGAAAAACGACATCTCTAAACGAGGAAAGTTCAGCTTTTAGTCTTGACCTGAAGTCATCGGAGAGTAACTCTTACCACTCCAGCAACCCTCTCTTGTCGTACAATTTGCTCTTTCCATGTTGTCAGTTTTACCAGACAGAGTAATCCAATGAGACCCAGAAAAATTGACCGATTGGCTGCAAGATCGATGGCTGGGACAGTGACCAATGTATTTCTAGAGACTGACCATTTGACTGATCGAATGATTGACCGCCCAATCAACTGACCAATTTGACCACACATCGGCGGCGACGACGGTGCCAATGCTGCATTACCATAGCAACGACGTTACCGCGGCAACGACGTTATCATAGCTAAGACGCCACCACAGCAATGACGTTACTAGAGCGATGACGCTACCGAAGCAACGACATTATTAAAGCAACGACGTTACCACAGGAATAACGTTACCATAGCAACGACGTTATCATAGCAATGACGTTACCACATGAATGATGTTACCATGGCAACGACGTTATCATAGCAATGACGTTACCATGGCAACGACGTTATCATAGCAATAACGTCACCATAGCAACGATGCCAGAATTCCCAGTTCGTGAATTGTTCATTTCAGGCGACGTGTCGACTTGACCCGCCATTTCGCGACCCGATCATCATCGTCATCTTCGACACCGCTCGATCGATCGTCTGCTCAACTTCCAGTGGCGCGAACGAGGACCACGGAGAACGAGGAACAATACCCCCGTCCGCCCACCCGCCCACCACTTCCCCCCAGGAAGCCATCGACAGCGATTCATGAGCGCGACGCCGATGCGATGCGTCTGCGACGGTCCGCTGGACGCAGGAAGCGCTTGCCTTGCGGGCGTCCGTGCGCTGCAGTGGTAGTATTGTCCAGTGTTTAACGACATCTTATGGCTGCCAGGGACGCTGACGGTGCCCTCCTAGTTTTTCCAGGCTTTGGACTGGCACTCCTCGTCGTCGTGGGGTCTGTGCTGGGGACGTCGTCAGTCGAAGGCCGGCTTCTACTTCATCGGTTGCTGGTCTCGTTGAAGGGAGGAGAGCTGCGTCAAGATGGATGTCTTTGCGCGAGTTATGAGCTTCATCAGGAATTGCAAAAAAGTGAGTATATTGGCATTGTTTGTTCTTCGGCTTTTTTCTTTCAGATTTCGGTGTTGTATTGGCACGTGTCTAAGAAAAGAGAGAGGAGGAGGAGGAGGAGGAGGAGGAGGAGGAGGAGGAGGAGGAGGAGGAGGAGGAGGAATGGGGAAGGGGAGGAGAAAGAAGAGGAGGACAAAAAAGGAAGAAAAGGGGAGGAAGAGGAGGAGGAAGAGAAGAAGAGGAGAAGGAGGAGATATTGGAAGTGGAGGAGCAGGAGGAGAAGAAAAAGAAGAGCTAGAGGAGGAAGAAGAGGAGGTAGAGGATGGAGAGGGAAGTGGAAGATGAAGAGGAGGGAAAAGGATAGTAAGTGGAAAAGGATGTGGGAGAAAAGGAGCAGCATGAAGAGGAAGAAGAGGAGAGGAGGAAGATTAATAAAAGATAGCAGAGAAGGAGGAGGAGGAGGAGGAGGAGGAGGAGGAGGAGGAGGAGAAGAAGAAGAAGAAGAAGGAGGAGGAGGAGGAGAAGAGGTAGAGCAGGAGAAGGAAGTGAAACAATGGAAGAGGAGGAAGAAAAGAAGAAGAAGGGGAGGAATAAGAGGAGAAAGGAGTAGGAAAAGGATGAGGAAGAGGGGGAGGAGAAGGAGGAGGAAGATGAAATAGAAGAATAGTAGGAGAAGAGAGAAGGGGTAGAAGAGGAGGAGAAGCGGATGAGGAATAAGAAGAGGAAGTGCAGTGGCTTATGCTAACCCCAACTAGACAGCCATATGGGTGTGAATAATTATTGTTAGCGACTTCAATTCTTAACCTGAGCATATGAGGTTTCCTTTAATAAGTTTAATTCTACCCTAAAAGGCAGCCATGGGTGCAAAGTATTAGCGACCCCACATTTCCTAGCCTCGGCCTATAAGGTTGGTTGTCAATCCCCCTCCCCCAGTACAGCCTTAGCCAATTGAATTGTTTTATAAATGAGTTCCCTAGGGGGCGCAGATAAGACATCTTTCTACCTTGGCGTGGATTCAAACCCTCAACCCACCCAGTGTCGTACAGCACGCTAACCACTATAGACTACTACAAATCATGTCCAGTCTCCTACTGAGGAATCAATCTCAAACCTTTTGTTTAAAGTTCGGCGTTTGACCACTGTGCCTGCTGTGGACGTCATTGACGACAGCGGAGAAATTCTCGTTCGGAAAATAATAAATTTCTTGCAGTGAAAAATATATGCATGCATGCTTGAAGAAAATTCTCGTTCGGAGAATGATAAATCTCCTGCCGTTAAAAATAAAAGTATGCATGCTTGAAGAAAATTCTCGTTCGGAGAATGATAAATCTCCTGCCGTTAACAATATAAGTATGCATGCTTGAAGAAAATTCTCGTTCGGATAATAAATCTCTTGCAGAGAAATAATATATGTATGCTTGCCTGCAGAAAATTCTCGCTCGGAGAATAATAAATCTCTCGAGGAGAAAAATAATCTACGTATACATGGCTTCATCTGAGCAGAAATGATATATATATATATATATGTATATATATATATATGTAATATATATATGTAATATATATATATGTAATATATATAAAATATATATATGTTATATATATGTAATATATTTATATATATATGTAATATAAATCGATCATTTGCCTTCAGCGTCATTTATGGCAGTGAAGTTGGAGATAGGAATAGTCTCGGGGTTAGTTTCATTGTCCAGATGGCGCCACTGTGCAATACATAAGGCTTCGTGCATGATGATGATGATGGTGATGAAAATGAAAATGATGATGATGATGATGATGATGATGATGATGATGATGATGATGATGATGATGATGATGATGACGATGACGATGACGATGACGATGACGATGACGATGACGATGACGATGACGATGATATTTGTGGTGGTGGTGGTGGTGATGATGATGATGATGGTTGTGGCGATGGTGGTGGTGATGATGATGAGGAGGAGGAGGAGGAGAGGAGGAGGAGGAGGAGGAGGAGGAGGAGGATAATAACGCTGATGACGGTGAAGATGATGATGATGATGATAGTTGTGGTGGTGGCGATGGTGGTGGTGGTGATGATGACTAAACCATGCCTTCATCTTCAAATCTCTTCCATGAATCGATCAAACCGTTTTCGTTCGATCGTGTGGCTCGATCACGTGGTTCGATCACGTGATCTGTGGATTGAGTACTAGTAGTTCCCTGGTGTGTCTGGCAATGCTGCTGATTGTATACGCAGAATTTGCATAACTTGGTTTTCCTTCGGCTTGGCCATTATCCGGACGTTGCTGTTTGTCTTCCTCTCTGTGTCTGTCTGCCTGTCTGTCTGTCCCGGACTGTCCGTCAATTCATCTGTCTTTCTGTCTGTCTGTTTATCAGTGTGTTAGTCAGTCAGTCAGCCTGTTTGTCTGCCTATCTCTGTCTGCGTGTCTGTGTGCGTGTCTGTCTGTCTGTCTGTCAGTCAGTAAGTCAGTCAGTCAGTCAGTCAGTCAGTCATTCAGTCTGTCTGTCCGTCCGTCGGTCTGTCTGTCTGTCTGCTTCTCTGTCTGCCTGCCTGTCTGACTGTCTGCTTGTCTGTGTGTCGGTCTGTCTGTCTGACTGTCTGTCTGACTGTCTGTCTGTCTGTCTGTCTGTCTGTATGTCTGTCTGTCTGTCTGTCTGTCTGTCTGTCTGTCTGTCTGTCTGTCTGTCTGTCTGTCTGTTTATCTGTCTGTCTGAATCAGTGCATTTGCTTTATGTCTGAATTTCACCTTCGAGTTAATAACAGTCCGACGTATCTGGATTTTTGTCTTAGAGCGGATAATGAAATTGGTATTATTCGGTCCAGACAGACAGAGGCAGACACAGACAGACATCATCAATGAATGTAGACCAACAGACAACAGGCGGATGTAGACTGATTGACAGACAAACATCCCAGACAGACAGATGGACAGACACGCACACGAACAACAGACGTACGCATAGATACAGAGAGAACGACAGCAAATGCCAGACTGACAGGCAGACAAACAACAGGCAGATATAGACTGACCGATAGACAAACAGACAGCCAGACAGAGAGACAGATAGACAGACAGCCAGAGAGAAACAGACAGACAAACAGACAGACTGACTGACCGACAGATAGACAGAAAAACAGAACAGAGAGACGGAGAGACACAGACAAACAGACAGACAGACGGAGAGACACAGACAAACAGACAGACAGACAGACAAACAAGCACAGACACTGAGCAGAGGGAAGGGAGAGACAGTCTCGTCAGATATGGTGCACTTAGTATAATTGCGAGTGTATTCAAATTTTTGGTCCTATTTCTAAGCTCTGCTTTATCGAAATCAACCAACGAATTCTGATTAATCAGGCACGATTGGTTAGAGCGTTCGCCTTGTAACGCGTAGAGTAGAGGTTCGATCCTCCTCCTCTGAGATGGTTACTGTGTATGGACCTTGAGTAAGTCCTTCACTCACGATTGCTCAGCGCCATCGATTGATGCTTGGTCATTAGATAGTGGCGCTTAATAAATGCGTAATAACGATGATGATGATGATGATGATGATGATGATGATGATGATGATGATGATGATGATGATGATGATGATGATGATTGTAATGATCTCCCAAACCACACAATGATTCCCAGCTACACAACATGCTATAAGATGTTATAGTGTAGAGAAGAATCTATTTAGATTATATAATGTAGGATTGTAGAGCTACATAAATGTAACTTAATTAAAATGCCAGCAGCTAAGCCAGCATTGTAGGGATTAATTAATATTAGATAGAGGGGTTCATCATATCTACGCAAAGGACAGCAGACGATGTGGACTCACCTCATTGGTCAGTACGAACAGCTGATCAAAACCGTTATGGCGAAGCGGATGACGACTCTGTAACCAAGCAACCGTGGTGACGTGGCGTGGAGATGTGGCAGTTCGATTTTTGATTTCAACTGAACAAGACGTTCTAGAAATCTTGAGTGGATCGACTCGGTGGATGTTGGACTAAGTCGATGAGAGGGCATCGTTAGTCAGTACGATCGGTTTTGCGAAACGATCGATGCAGTTGAGTTTATAAGTCGATACGTTGGACAGCGAGGATCGAATAATTCGAGTGAAACGCTCTCGTAACAAACCGTTGCGAAGCGTGACTTTCCGTCATAGGAAGTCGACATTTGCGAAGCGATCTTGTCAACGGACTTAAGGAGTTATTCCGCGAGTGAAGTGTACGTTACTCTGGAGTAGTAAAGCGCACACTCGGGTTGTAACGACGGTCTCTTTGGGAGAGACATCACGCTACGAGAAGTCACGAGAACGGTAGACAGTCGAGCTTCGACGAGGGAGAAACAAGGCGATTTGCGAACGGAGCCGCGAACTCATCAGATGAACAAACGGATGAAAGACAGCTTTTCCACGAGGAACAAACTGTGAGAACATTCCGTGCTAAAGGGTCTTACTGGGAGGTAGCAATAGGCAATAAAATCTAGATAGCAAAGATGCTGGCTAGGTAGGGAATAAGGCAAAGTAGACATAGGATAACTAGACATTGAACTGTTACATGCTTTAACTGATATACATTATATTCATATTCATTTAAATGTATACACATGTGTTCTCTGTTCATTTCCCTAGTCAAATAGATAGGTCTATGCATTTACTTGTCCAGTAAAGACAAGATGAAACAGAACTAAAGTAGTCGTGGGTGTAGAACATAACACTAAGCACTCTTAGTATAGGGTGGCGCTACATAAATGGGGGCTCGCTCTCGGGATTGAATTATATAATCAATTAAGGACATTGATTAAAACGAACTGAGATCATATCTTAGACACAAGAGGTGTATTTAGATAGGATAGAATAAGTAAACAGAGATATTTACTTACGCGCTAGATATAGCATATTTTGTCGTCTGCGGTATTCATTAATACGCATGACGTAATTGAATTTTGAATTGTGACCAATCATACGTTGTCGAAGGTGAGGTCAGGTCAACGGTTGCAAATCGCAAAAGCTAACTATTGGTAAGAGTTAGGTCAGGTCAAGGTTGTTCAGTGTTTAAGTTATAAACAAGGTGAACTAGCTTTGAAATCTGAAATTTATCTTGAGCCTTATATCAAAGAACATTGATATAGCGCAATGGCTGGTGAGATTCAGAAGTGGATTAAGGTGGCGCAGGACCTTGGATACGCAGAAGATGCTGTTAGAGAATATGTCAAGGACAGGCAGAATGAGATTAGGGAAGATAAAAGGCGTGAGGCTGAAGAAAGGCTACGCCTAGCTGAACTGGAAAATCAAAAGGAAGATAAAAGGCGTGAGGCTGAAGAAAGGCTACGCCTAGCTGAACTGGAAAATCAAAAGGAAGATAGAAGACGTGAGGCTGAGGAAAAGCTACGTCTAGCGGAAATGGAAAAGGAAGATAAAAGACGTGAGGCTGAGGAAAAGCTACGTCTAGCGGAAATGGAAAAGGAAGATAAAAGACGTGAGGCTGAGGAAAAGCTACGTCTAGCTGAAATAGAAAAGGAGATAAAACTTAAAGAACTAGAGCTTCAGATGACACGTGAGACAAGACGAGAAGATGGAGATAGGATAAGACTTGATGGAGATGGAGAGTATTCTGGACAGGCAAATAATGCCAAACATGTTAAAATGCCCATCTTCAGAGAAGAAAAAGACTGTTTAGATGCCTATCTCCTCAGATTCGAGAGGACATGTACGGCATACAGAGTTCCGAATGAGTTATGGGTTCCGACACTAGTAAAGTCGCTTCAAGGCAAAGCGCTCGAAGTGTATGAACGAATGAGTATAGAAGAATCTCAAGACTATGAAAAGTTAAAGGAGAGACTACTCATAAGGTTCAAATTGTCAGAATCAGGGTACAGAAATTTGTTTAAACAAAGCCCTAGAGAAAAAGACGAAACTCCGGAACAATATGTAGGAAGACTTAGACGTTACTTAAGACAGTGGCATCAAATGTCAGGCTTTAGTGAAGACAAAGAGGGTTTGGAACAACTCATACTGAGAGACCAGTTCTTCATTATGTGTGACAATGATATGAGACGCTTTCTAAAGGAGAAAGGGAAACTAAATCTTGAGGACATGTTGGAACAGGCCCAAAACCTCATAGAAGCGAGAGAATCTGATGAAAGGAAATGGATTCATACTCAGAAGAATAGAGACAAAGAATCCAAAACGCAACCGAGGGAGAATAAGCAGAAGAGTTTTGAGAATACAAGCAGCTCTCATAACAAATTTAGAGAACAGAGGGAGTTCAGAGATAAAAATCAATTCAAGAGTAATTGGAAGTTCTCCGACAACAAGAAATATGGAGTAGAAACAGAAACCCAGAAGACGGGATGTTTCCGCTGTGGATCAAAATTTCACAGAATAGCCCAGTGTAGTGAGAAAGATAAGACAGGGAGAGAACATAGAGTAGCAACAATGCAGTGCGACGAGGAATCAAATGAAAATGGAGATAAACAAGAGGCAGTAATTTCATACTGTTCTGCATACGTTGAACAAGAAGGAAAGTGTATAATAGAAGAACACAAGTATCAGGGACCAGTTGTAATTAATGGATGTGAAACGAAAGGAGTCTTTGACACTGGTTCGAATTGTGTTGCTGTAAGAGAGAGTCTGATCAAAAAAGATGAATACGTAGGTCGAAATATGATATGTACTTTCATGAATGGTACTAAACATGAGTATCCGATGGCAAAAGTCGCAATACAGAGCGAATACCTCACAGGCGTGGTAGAAGCCGCTGTGATCAAAGACCTAGAAGAAGAAGCTATCATTGGATCAAGAGTAGAAACTATTGAAGATTCTAAATTGAATTTGTGTTATTGTGAGGCTGAAGTAGTAAAGTGGAAGAAAGAGGCAGAGAGAGATACTGAAGAGTTCACTAGCAAGGTCAGAGTAAATGAAATAGATACTAAATGCCTTTATGATACAGGAGCAAATTGTGTCGCTGTGCAAAAGAGATTAGTGAAACCAGAACAATACACAGATAAATTTATGGTGTGCAGATTTGCTAATGGCAAGAAAGAAAAATATCCCATGGCAAGAATTAAGATTGAAGGTAATGACTTCAAAGGTGTGACGGATGCTGTAGTAATAGAATCCTTGGTGATAGGATTAATCACGGGTCCATGTTTGTACGAGAAGAGTATAAACAGAATCCAACCGAAAGGGAAACATGATGACGAGAAGACGGATAAATCATGTGAACCTAAAATTAGTAGAGCCAAAGAGGAGAAAAAGAAAGAATGGAATGTAAAGGGTTGTGACGCTGAAGGGATGAGATGCAATAAGGCTAAATCATCCATAGACATCCAGAACACAACTGGACATGATTGTGAGATTATCACAGAAACAAGAATAAATGATGGAGTGGAACAAAACGGCAAAGCAGAAGTGGTAATAGCAGGATGCACGACACGAGCACAGGATGAGATAAAAGGGAGACGTGTCGAACGACCACTGAAAATACCAGAAGTAACAGGTTTAGATCTCAAACCAGAGGAGATAATGGAACCTATAGAACCCAGGTCTAGCAGAAGAAACCATTTAGTGGAGAACCGAAATAATGAAGAGAATAAGAAAATGGGATATAGGAAAGGAAGAAATTGGCAGGAGCCCAAGTTATATTACATGAAGACATCCGAGAGAGCGGATGTAACGGAAAAGAAGAATTACGGAAATGACGGAAGGTCTGATCAACAGGCGATGCAGACAAATTATAGATACGGAGATAATAAGTGGAATTGGCGAAGGCCAAGATGTAAGTCAAGCTGGAAGACACGTGAGGACTATGAGAAGAAAGATTACAGTAATGATAATAGAAAGCAATACAGACCATGGAAGGATTGGAAGGCCAACAGATGGAGAAATTCTGGGAGAAACCTAGAAAGATCCTCGAGAAGGAGATGTGGAGAAGAGGAGTCTGTAACGTGCAAAGGTGAAGATAGCTATTCGAGAAGTGATAGCGTTGAGTCGGTCGGTGGTAAATGGTTGAGTTGGAGGGAGAGAGGAAAGTATGACAGGAAGAAAGGAAATCCCAGGTATCATATGACATGGAAATGTCGAAATGATTGGAGAACGGTTGAAAGATAAGCCCAGTGCGAGGTATTTAAGTAATTTCATGAGGCAATTTAACGAGGAAAATTCTGTAATTAAGGGTTTTAGATATACAATTATTTTATATTTTGAGTTAAGGAAGTGGTCACTAGGCGTGATCTATGAGTTAAGTTACTCAAGAGCTACAGAAGAGCAGCTGTAGGGAAATTTAGAGAAAATAAGTAGAGGAGAGTTAGTGGAACTTAGTGTTGAGATAAACAAACATGAAGTTCAGGCGTTGTTTTAAGAATAAATAGTTGTAATGGTGAGATGTAGTTAAGGTTAAGATGCAAGGAGAGAATCCTTGTAGTAATTGGTCAGGTGAAACCTAATTTTGGTAGTGAGGAAAATTTAAGGGAAATAGACAAGTAAGAAGTTTTCTGGGAGCAGTCAACTATTATAGGAAGTTCATACCAAACTGTGTGATGATAATGAAACCACTCACAGAATTAACCAAGAAAAATGCCAAAGTAATTGTTGAATGGACTAGTGAATTGGAGAGTGCATTCACAGAACTCAAGAAGGTGTTATCAGAAGCACCAATATTAAAACTACCAGACCTAGACAGAGAATTTGTAGTTAGAACAGATGCATCGAATGCAGCTGTAGGAGGTGTACTTATGCAAGAATACAATGGAGTGATGCATCCGGTGTCATATGTAAGCAGAAAGTTGAGCGAAACAGAAAAGCGATATTCTGTAGAGGAACGAGAATGTTTAGCAATGATATTCGGGTTGAAGAAATTTAACAGGTATCTTTATGGAAAGGAGTTCGTAATGGAAACAGATCATTGTAGTTTACAATACTTGAAGACGGGTAATGTGAAGAATGATCGTGTGATGAGATGGAATCTATTATTGCAAAACTACAATTTTAGGATAAGATACATTAAAGGTAGTGATAATGTAGTGGCAGATTACTTAAGTAGAGGACTAGAATAAGCCAATTAGAATAGTCATAAGTAAGATAGTAACGTAAGTTATGACATGATAGGATAGATTATCATTTCATGTATGATTAGTTAAGAGATTAAAATGTGTGTTGCTTCAAAGTATAAGTTAATAGATTATTAAGTCAAGTTAATATATATTTCACTAGTTAAAGTTAGACCAATTGGAACAGTAAATGGTCTTACTAGATAACTGATATATGTTAATATAAGTTGTGTAGATAAGAATATTGTGTAGTTAGGTAAGGAGTCATAGTATTTTAAGAAAAAATGTATTATTTCTTTGATTGTGGGGAGTGATGTAATGATCTCCCAAACCACACAATGATTCCCAGCTACACAACATGCTATAAGATGTTATAGTGTAGAGAAGAATCTATTTAGATTATATAATGTAGGATTGTAGAGCTACATAAATGTAACTTAATTAAAATGCCAGCAGCTAAGCCAGCATTGTAGGGATTAATTAATATTAGATAGAGGGGTTCATCATATCTACGCAAAGGACAGCAGACGATGTGGACTCACCTCATTGGTCAGTACGAACAGCTGATCAAAACCGTTATGGCGAAGCGGATGACGACTCTGTAACCAAGCAACCGTGGTGACGTGGCGTGGAGATGTGGCAGTTCGATTTTTGATTTCAACTGAACAAGACGTTCTAGAAATCTTGAGTGGATCGACTCGGTGGATGTTGGACTAAGTCGATGAGAGGGCATCGTTAGTCAGTACGATCGGTTTTGCGAAA
Source organism: Allolobophora icterica (assembly GCA_963556255.1). NCBI lineage: Eukaryota > Metazoa > Annelida > Clitellata > Crassiclitellata > Lumbricidae > Allolobophora > Allolobophora icterica. Next base: position 38,576,937 of record OY744617.1, on the reverse strand, counting down.
CGATCGATGCAGTTGAGTTTATAAGTCGATACGTTGGACAGCGAGGATCGAATAATTCGAGTGAAACGCTCTCGTAACAAACCGTTGCGAAGCGTGACTTTCCGTCATAGGAAGTCGACATTTGCGAAGCGATCTTGTCAACGGACTTAAGGAGTTATTCCGCGAGTGAAGTGTACGTTACTCTGGAGTAGTAAAGCGCACACTCGGGTTGTAACGACGGTCTCTTTGGGAGAGACATCACGCTACGAGAAGTCACGAGAACGGTAGACAGTCGAGCTTCGACGAGGGAGAAACAAGGCGATTTGCGAACGGAGCCGCGAACTCATCAGATGAACAAACGGATGAAAGACAGCTTTTCCACGAGGAACAAACTGTGAGAACATTCCGTGCTAAAGGGTCTTACTGGGAGGTAGCAATAGGCAATAAAATCTAGATAGCAAAGATGCTGGCTAGGTAGGGAATAAGGCAAAGTAGACATAGGATAACTAGACATTGAACTGTTACATGCTTTAACTGATATACATTATATTCATATTCATTTAAATGTATACACATGTGTTCTCTGTTCATTTCCCTAGTCAAATAGATAGGTCTATGCATTTACTTGTCCAGTAAAGACAAGATGAAACGGAACTAAAGTAGTCGTGGGTGTAGAACATAACACTAAGCACTCTTAGTATAGGGTGGCGCTACAATGATGATGATGATGATGATGATGATGATGATGATGATGATGATGATAATAATAATAATAATAATAATAATAATAATAATAATAATAATAATAATAATGATGATGAGGAGGAGGAGGAGGAGGAGGAGGAGTTGGAGAATACCACTCCTACCACCACCACCACCACCATCACCACCACCACCACCACCACCGCTACTACTACTACTACTACTACTACTACTACTACTACTACTACTACTACTACTACTACTACTAACAATAACAATGATAATAATAGTAGTAGTAGTTGTAGTAATAATAATAATAATAATAATAATAATAATAATAATCTATACATATAATATCCATATAGTGTCCGTCTGTCGCGGGACGCTACGTCACAAACGGGTTCTGTTCTATTGTGAAACATAAACCGGTTGTCTTGACGACGGCGGTCTTGACGACGGCAATAACCAACGATACATATAGGCCTATGATATGACGTCATAATATAACGGGCTAATACTCTAGAACGATATACACTGCCGTCATAATTATGACGGGCAAATACACTAGTAATAATAATAATAATAATAATAATAATAATAATAATAATAATAATAATAATAATAATAATAATAATAATAATAATAATAATAATAATAATAATAATAATAATAATAATAACTTTAGGTTCACTTGAAATCACTTGACTGGATTGAATCGAATCAGTTGCACGTAATCGAAACAGGTAGACTGACGTGACTGAGCTTTTTCTTTTCCTCATTCGCTGCTTGTGAGTTTTTGTTGTTGACGTTTGACATATTTCAACGCTGTTGTTTCGCAACAGCTGCTGTGTGTTTTTTATTTATTCTCCAGATGTTGTTTTAAGTCCTTCGGGTTTATTTCTATAAAATGATGATGATGATGATGATGATGATGATGATGATGATGATGATGATGATGATGATGATGATGATGATGATGATGATGATGATGATGATGATGATGATGATGATGATGATGATGATGATGATGATGATGATGATGATGATGATGATGATGATGATGATGATGATGATGACGACGACGACGATGAATATAATAATAATGATAGTGACAATGATGATCGTAATAGTAGTAGTAGTAGTTGTAGTAGCAGTTTATTCTCAGTTCACTAGGTGGAGCCAGTGTGTCTGTTCGTATTTAAGTGCTAAGCTTCTGAGGAATTGGTAAATTTTAATGTAAATGTACCTGTTCGCTAAAGCCTTCTCAACAGAGGCGTAACTTTGGTCTAGAACGTGGGGGGTACCAATGTCTTACATACACAAAGCAAGGCGGAGGCTGCGATCTCTGGGAAGGCACAATAATAAAATATTGATTAACATTGTTCAAAAAGTGGGGGTACGATACCCCCCAGTCCAAAAAGTGGGGTACGGATACCCCTCGTACCCCCCTCCCCCACAAATTACGCCCATGCTTCTCCACACTTCACCACCGCTGCCCGGTTGAATGTGTGATACGCAATTTAACATCCTCATGTACGAACGGTGCTAGAGCGACCGTGTTGCCTCGACCCTGGTCATTTGTCAATGAATTGACAGGATGAGCTCCTTCACCACCGCTGCCCGTTTGAATGGGTGCAACACACCATTGAAAGTACCATAATACGGGCCGTGGTAGTCCAATATTCAATTCTCTTAAATGAGCCACTATTAGAAACCTAATAACACACCGACACCAACACACAGGCGTCTATCCCCCCGAAGTCACTGGAGCAACTTCCCCTCCCTTCCCTCTTCTTCCCCCTTTCCCTTCATTCCCCTCAATATTGAAGGCACATACACTGACAGATCTTCCCCTTATTTTTTGGGTGGAGCATTTGCTGCAAGGTTTCTATGGAGTAGACGCCTCTGCCAACACTTTACCCCAGTTCTCAGTTCGTACAACCAGCTCCTATTCCGCACTACCACTTCTCCACCCTTCCGTCACCTCATCACTAAAACCTGCGAATTGTTCCATAGCCGTAGCTGTTGCACCTCACTGGAACAAACTCCCGCCAGTATTACGACAAATATCTGATCCATCCTACCCACTCACCAAAATCTAACCTCTTGATATCTCTCCACGGGTCTTACACACGAAACTGAAAACATTGCTCTTTTACAAATCTTATCCCGATTCCTCCTCCTCCCCTTACCTCCCTCGCCGTTTCAACTCTAAACTCCATCCATGCCTGACCCATTGGTTTTTACCTGGATGTGATTTTTATCCTACTGCCAACCGATTTTGTTTTGACTAAACAGCCCTATTATTGCGACCAATCTTGTTTCAGATGGAGAAACGTAACCCTAAAGCCACCTAGATTTGTACGAATAAAAGAAAATAGTCTCGTGACCCAAATTATTGAAGCCAATCACGTTTCACGAACGGCGTGACCCAGTATTGCAGCTTATCACGTGCCGTATAAAACAATTTAACCTGATTATTGCAGCAAATCGCGTTTTATATGAGACAACGTCACCCTATTTTTGCAGCCAATCACGTTTCCTATGAAATAACGTGACACGATTATTGCGGCCAATCACGTTTCGTGCGTGACTGACCTCCATACGTCATACAGCCGAATAACATTTTCCATAGATCTAGTCGCAATTATCTTTCTGCACGCGGTGCACTTTTCCATCTGCAAGCCGATGCTGGTCGCGTTTAAATTGATTAGTTCGTTATTGCGTGACCCCTGGGTATTTCTCTGTTTATTCTCTAAATGGACCGATATAATTTTCGTACGCGGGTCTATATTTTAACGCAGCTATTGTGTTGGTATGTTATCCATCACGAGTCCAGTGGCAATATTAGTAGCTTCGACAATAACTAGCCTCATCACGTGTTTAGCGTCTCCGCTCGCTAGTTCAGTAAAATTTCACTTCTGGGAAATTCGCAACCTTTTGCTTTCCGCGATGGTCTAGGGGTTGAAAGGTCAAAACTTAAAATCCTGGCAATAACAACAATTTATTTCGAGATTTCTGCACCACCTGCGCCCCCTAGCCAACTCCACTACAATGAGTACACTGGCCGCACATCGTCGGTGAGAAGATGAGACGGCGAGGAAGAGGACTGGTCACCGCCCTCATAAACCGAGGCTAAGAAAATGAAGTCGCTAACACTTCATACCCATTGATGCCTCGCAGGCTTGCATAACGGACTGCTCTGCTCTCTTCTGCTTCGCAAGAAAGAGCCGGATTTCATCTTCACATCCAACTAGACAACGCATGTTTAGGAGTTCAATTAGTGACTGTGTTACCTGTCTTGCCTGTGTCTTGTAACTGTACCTTACCTACAAATGTACAACTGGAACTCTCAGTCATTGTTACCAGTTACCAGTTGCATTACTTGAGTTACCTTCATCTGTTACCTTCCCCTGCCTAACCACTACAGAAGACACTGACAGGCAGACAAATGGCCATAGAAAGAGAAACAGACAGACAGACAGAGAGAAGGGTATAGACGTACAGGCAGACAGACAGGCAGGCAGACTTGCGCTTGTCCTTGGAGTCGTTGTGCGTCTCTGACCCCAAGAGACAAAGGTCAGAGAAGGTCAACTCTGGTCAGTTGTCTTGCTCATCAAGACGAATGCCATCCGAGGTCACGTGTCCACCCTTCGCATCCCAAGGGTCTTCTCCCTCTTCCCATCAGCCCCTCCCTTCCTCCCTCCGGAGTCACATCCTGTGCTGGACCGTTGACCAACGCACCAACAATGTATCCGCTTGACCGCTTTAATCTGCGCCACTGGAATGGCAGATGAGGATGTCCGTCTGCCTGCCTGCCTATCTGTCTGTATGTCTGTCTGTCTGTCTGCCTTTCTGTCTGTCTGTCTGTCTGTCTGTCTGTCTGTCTGTCTGTCTGTCTGTCTGTCTGTCTGTCTGTCTGTCTGTCTTTCTGTCTGTCTGTCTGCTTGCCTGTCTGTCTGTCTATCTGTTGCCTGTCTCTCTGTATGTCTGTCCTTTTTTCACTCCGTCTGTTTGCCCGTCTGTCCCTCTGTCTCCCTGTCTGCCTGTATGTTTGTCTGTCTGTCTGTCTATGTCCTTTTGAATGTCTGTTTTGCCTTTGTCTGTGTCTATCTGTCTGCATCTGCCTGTCTTTGTCTTATACGTCTGTGTTTGTGTCTCTCTGTCTTTCTCTCTGTATCTCTCTGTCTGTTTCTCCCTGTCTGCCTTAACGTGTGTATTTTTCTGTGTCTGCATTTGCCTGTGTATGTCCGTCTGCTTATGTCTCTCCGTATCTCTCTGTGTGTATGTCTCTATCTGTATATCTTCTGCCTGTGTCTCCTTCTGTCTTGTTCTGCTGTTTTGTCTTTGTCTGTCTGTCTGTCTGCCTGCCTGTCTGTCTGCCTGCCTGCCTGTCTGTCTGTCTGTCTGCCTGTCTGTCTGTCTGTCTGTCTGCCTGTCTGTCTGTCTGTCTTTCTTTCTGTCTGTCTGCCTGTCTGCCTGCCTGTCTGTCTGCCTGTCTGCCTGTCTGTCTGTCTGCCTGTCTGCCTGTCTGCCTGTCTGTCTGTCTGTCTGTCTGCCTGTCTGTCTGTCTGTCTGTCTGTCTGTCTGTCTGTCTGTCTGTCTGTCTGTCTGTCTGTCTGTGTTCGTTAAAGCCAATAGTCGCGGTTGATCCATGAGTATCCCATAATGCAGTGCAGCAGTCTGTTGTTATTGATCGCCTGTTTTCCTTGAGATGACTCCGGAATTTATACATCGACCTTCAGTTTCCTCTATTCCTCAGTTTTCTCTAAATTTCAGTTTACTCTCCCTCTGTGCTCCAGCCTCTCTTCCTCAGTACTCCTCCATTCTTCATTTTCCTGTTCCTCTGTCTTCATCTATTCCTCATTTGCCTGTTCCTCTGTCTTCATCTATTCCTCATTTGCCTGTTCCTCTGTCTTCATCTATTCCTCATTTGCCTGTTTCTCTGTCTTCATCAATTCCTCATTTGCCTGTTCCTCTGTCTTCATCTATTCCTCATTTGCCTGTTCCTCTGTCTTCATCTATTCCTCATTTGCCTGTTCCTCTGTCTTCATCTATTCCTCATTTGCCTGTTCCTCTGTCTTCATCTATTCCCCATTTGCCTGTTCCTCTGTCTTCATCTATTCCCCATTTGCCTGTTCCTCTGTTTTCATCTATTCCTCAATTTCCTGTTCCTCTGTCTTCATCTATTCCTCATTTGCCTGTTCCTCTGTCTTCATCTATTCCTCATTTTCCTGCTCCTCTGTCTTCATCTATTCCTCATTTTCCTGCTCCTCTGTCTTCATCAATTCCTCATTTTCCTGCTCCTCTGTCTTCATCTATTCCTCATTTTCCTGCTCCTCTGTCTTCATCTATTCCTCATTATCCTGCTGCTCTGTCTTCATCTATTCATCATTTTCCTGCTCCTCTGTCTTCATTTATTCCTCATTTTCCTGTTCCTCTGTTTCATCTATTCCTCATTTTCCTCTTCTTCTGGTTTCCTTTCCTTCTCATTTTCTCTTCTCCCATATTCGTCCCTTCCTCATTTTCCTCTTTATGTGTTCCGCTCTCTTTTTTCTCTTTCTCAATATTCCTATTTGTCCCAGTTTTCATCCATGCACTGTGCCTTGTTTAGATATTAACGCCGTCGGAATGTTTCTATAAAGGCGCGATATAAATATACAAATAAATACATTCATTGGCCAACGTGAATACATTTAAGAAATAACAAGTAATTGTGATTGTAATTGAGAATATTTATATAGCTTTGTTAGCAAGCTACTTCTGGAATGCGTTGTATCAGCGCATATTTTATGTTTATACATGCACGCGTGGTACATACAGATAAATCAGTGGATATACATACCAGTGTGCATATAAAAATATAAACATAAAATATGCGCTTATACAACGCATTCTAGACGTAGCTTGCTATCGACGAAGCTGTATAAATTTTCTCAATTACAATAATATTGCAATTACGTGTTATATAATAGTATATATGGGTGTGTGTGTGTGTGTGTGTGTGTGTGTGTGTGTGTGTGTGTGTGTGTGTGTGTGTGTGTGTGTGTGTGTGTGTGTGTGTGTGTGTGTGTGTGTGTGTGTGTGTGTGTGTGTGTGTGTGTGTGTGTGTGTGTGTGTGTGTGTGTGTGTGTGTGTGTGTGTGTGTGTGTGTGTGTGTGTGTGTGTGTGTGTGTGTGTGTGTGTGTGTGTGTGTGTGTGTGTGTGTGTGTGTGTGTGTGTGTGTGTGTGTGTGTGTGTGTGTGTGTGTGTGTGTGTGTGTGTATATTTGTGTTTGTGTGAATGTGTGTGTGTGTGTGTGTGTGCGTGCGCGCGCGTGTAGTTGTGCGTGTGTGTGTGTTTGAAAGATATGTGTGATGAATGTGGATTTTTATCATCGGCTGATTATAGCTTATTATCTTCTCAGTGGCCCTGCTATAATGTCGGGTAATCCGATTTGAACTAATGCGCAGTTATAGCGCAGTCTCTCTCTGTCTCTCTCTCTCCCTCGGATATTGTTCCAAGATGGCGTTCAGTCTCGTTAATGCTTCCGGAAGGGAATTTGCCAAAGTGTAGTGCCGTTGTTGTTGTTCTGCGAAGCACATCAAATCTCCTTCTGTCTATTATTGCTTCCTACTGTCTCCTGCTGTCTCCTAGTGGCTCGTACTGTCTCCGACTGCCTCCTACTGTCTCCCTATGTTTCCTACTGTCTTCTTCTGTCTCTTACTTTGTCCTACAGGTCTACTATTGTCACCTACTGTCACCATTCCTGTAGTCTCGTACTGTATCGTACTGTCCTATCTCCGACTGTCTCCCACTGTCTTCTACTGTCTCCCAATGTCCCTTACTGTCTCCTACTGGGTCTTACTGGAATCTTACTGTATCTTACTGTCTCCCGCTGTCTCCTACTGTCTCCTACTGTCCCGTACGGTCTACCGCTGTCTCCTTCAGTACTGTCTCCTACCATATCCCGCTGTCTCCTACTGTCTACAACTGTCCCCTACTGTCTTCCGCTGTCTCCTACTATCTCCCGCTGTCTCCTACTGTCTCCCGCTGTCTCCTACTGTCTCCCGCTGTTTTCCACTGTCCTTCCGTATCGCTGTATTTTATTGATGGCAAGGACGCTACGGAGCATATAAAGGAATAGGTCTACAGGGATCTGGCTAAACTGTTCATATCCTGCTCTTTCTTGTCTTGTAGTTTTTTGCAGAGGCCCTGCTAGTGTGCCCATATGGGCCCACATGGGAACCATATTTCCATATGGAACCTTTATAGTGATCCATACTAGTCCTATCAAATATCCTTGGCTTGCCGGCAGAGACTATGTACGTAGGGGACTGCTATTCTTTTACATTGTCCTCCGGTCTTTGGGACCTTGTGGAGGACCTTGGGCTTGTTGTAGCTACCAAAGGATGTTTGTTATCTCTGAATATCGCACCTAGAAGCGATCACCCTTTGATGCCTTGTGAATTATGAAAACGTTCCTAGATAAGAAATTTCAAGACTAGGTTAGAATAAGACTACTCCAATAATGAAAACAACAGCTATTTCTATAGCGCCGTAAAACAACCTTGCCTATACAAGGGCGCCTATACACAAGCTATTCCAAATCCAGCAAATGCAGAAAGGGCAGCAATTTCCAGCAAACTATGTACGCTCTCACAGCTTTTAAGGAGAACTGGTTTTATTCGTTCCAGGTTGACCTGCAGTGGTTATAAATATAACACAGACTATAGTCTTCTGAACCACTTAAAACCCTAGTTATGCTATGCCGCCCCCTCCCAACTGGGTTTATGAGAAAGGTACCAACAAGAATTGAAAATCGCCAATGCGGCATACAGAGAAGATGCAAGGCCAATGTGATGGAAAAACACCACGTGATTAGGGAAATTATTATTTGTCATTACGCATTTATTGAGCGCCACTATCTAATGGCCAAGCATCAGTCGATGGCGCTGAGCAATAGTGAGTGAAGGACTTACTCAATGTCCCTACACAGTAACAGTCTTAGGGGAGGAGGCTCGAACCCATACTCTCCGCGTTACAAGGCGCACAATCTAACCAATCGGCTACCGTGTCCCACAAAGGGGTAAAAGCAGATACGAGTCAGCTGGAAAACGATCACGTGATCAGATATGGGATGCCAGGAGGGACAAGGAGATGGAAGAGAGGGTGCTCTAGGGAGCAGGGAAGATAAACGACAAGCGATCCCTGCCTGGACTACTGAGAACAGAACATCTGAAGTGTAAAGATCTGTGGAGATTGATTGAGCAGACGTTTCGTGACGAAGGTCCACGTCATCAAACATCGGCAACCACGTCATGAGTTGTACGTCATGAGTAGGGTACGTGAGGATCCGTTTCGGACAACATTGGCATTCATCCGGGCGAAGATGAAAGATTCCGGTAGTACATCTATAAATCAAAATCGTTCGAATCGCAGAGGTTGTTTTGTTATGACAGATTACGAGAGCTTACAGCAGCATCGCCTAAAATACTCAGAAATGCCAACTGTATAATCTTGCTTGGCTTATGCTCTGAGTATTAAGAGTATGCTTGGCCCATACTGTGAGTATTGAGTATGCTTGGCTTATACTCTTAATATTAAGAGTATACTTGGCTTATACTCTGAGTTTAAAGAGTATGCTTTGCTTATGCTCTGAGTATTAAGAGTATGCGTGGCTCGTACTCTGTGTATTAAGAATATGTTTGGCTTATGCTCTGAGTATTAAGAGTATGCTTGGCTTATGCTCTGAGTATTAAGAGTATGCGTGGCTCATACTCTGTGTATTAAGAATATGTTTGGCTTATGCTCTGAGTATTAAGAATATGTTTGGCTTATGCTCTGAGTATTAAGAGTATGCTTGGCTTATGCTCTGAGTATTAAGAATATGTTTGGCTTATACTCTGTGAAAATAGTATGCTTGGCTCATGCTCTGAGTATTAAGAGTATGCTTGGCTTATGATCTAGGTATATTAAGAATATGCTTGGCTAACTTTGTAGGGTGACCGCGATGTCCGACAAGACCACAACTTTGTCCCATGAAGTGGTAGTAACAACTCCTCCCCTTTCCTCTCCCCTTCCCTTCTCCTCTCCCTCCCTCCTCCCTCCCCTATAGCAGCTATGCCGCACAAAGCCGTGGTTACCATCCTTCAGTTTTTGCACTATTTACACTATTTTCGAAAATTGCATTATTTGGGATAATTGCACGGCGTCACGTCCGCGTTCAATGAACCTTTTTCTTAACCGTTTCTCTCATGGGTGTCTTTGATCGAGCGACATACGCCAGATCTAGCCCAGACTCTATTTCCAGGAATGCCTTAAGGGCAGCTCAAAGGATCGAGTCCCTTGTTACGGAAACTGTGAAAGGGTCTACGATTAATTTATAGATGAAAGGGAAGAAGAAGATCGTTAGAAGAGGACGGCATCACAATCCCTATCATAAATAGTTCTTTAGATATTCTTCCTTTGTTCTTCCTTTGTTGTGTGTCCGATAGTGAAGTGGTTAGCGTGCTGGACTGTCAACGGAGAGGTCGGAGGTTCAAATCCCCGCCAGGGAAGAAATTTCTTTCGAGATTCTGTTCCACCTGCGGCCTGTTAGCAATCTCAGCTACAATGAGTACACTGAAAGTACACTCTCGGTGGGACGATCAGACAACGAGGGAGGGACTGGCCAACCGCCCTCGTATGCCGAGGCCAAGAAAATGAAGTCGCTAACACTTCATACCCATGGCTGCCTCTCAGGCTAGCTCAGAGGGCTGCTCTTATTCTTCTTTTCCTCCTTCTTTGAGAGAGACAGACAGACAGACAGACAGAGACAGATAGAGAGATAGAGAGATAGAGAGAGAGACAGAGAGAGACAGAGACAGAGAGAGACAGAGAGAGAGAGAGAGAGAGAGACAGACAGACAGACAGCCAGACAGACAGACAGAGACAGAGACAGAGAGCGACAGAGACAGAGCAAACTGCCTTTTGTCAAATCGATCTTTTTCTGGTTGGATAAACGTGGGTAACGTTGCGGAATTTGATAAAAGTGTCGTGGAAAGGGACGCCTAATGAGATTTCTCCGCCGCGATTGGAATGTGCTGATTATCCCCATGTCTCGTGACTGACTGCAGCGAAATATGGATCTGACCTCAACGTCTGTCGGCAGTCAGTTAATTAAATCATTTTATATACTGAACGCTTTTCTTGGGAGATTTTATAAAACAAACAATCATGCGTTTCAGTACAAGTACAGCAGACGACAGAAGTATTTATTATTATTATTATTATTATTATTATTATTATTATTATTATTATTATTATTATTATTATTATTATTATTATTATTATTATTGTTTTGTTGTTGTTGTTGTGGTTGTTATTA
>OY744617.1:38550908-38563408 GCA_963556255.1 Allolobophora icterica | reverse complement strand
AGAAAGAGCTCGAGCGATGCGAAGACAGTTAGCAAAGAGTTGAACGCTCAGAAGAGTTCAACAAGGAACAAGTCGGGAACAACTGCCTTAGCGACCAAATCGCACCCGTTGCAGTCAGAATTCTCGTCCGATTCTGACACGTCAACTTCGAAGTCTTCCACGCAGAACGGAAGAAGCAAGTCGCAGAGCAGTCATAACAGTCGGATCCTTACCAAGACCGACAGCTCACCGCGACGAACAAAATCATCGCTTCCGATTCTTGGCTCTCTTCACAGTCGAAGGAGCGCTCCAGCTTCTCCGTCGAAGCAAAATAGAAACAGTATCTCGACGGATACTGTGAAACACGATCCAGGCATCCTGCCCACAGAGAATTCCACCCGCAAGTCTTCTGCCGGATCCCTGCGGTTTCACCCTGCCGCAGGAAGCGAAGCGGTCCCAACACAGATGCCTTCCAGACGAAAACCAGCAGACGGCAGCCCTCGGTCGCCAAGGTCGAGCAGCCTGACGGTCACGAAATCAACCGAGGACTGGAACCTTCCTGCGACAAAGGAGCGATCCAGATCACAGGAGGATCATAGACGCCAAACGCCCGTATCGCTTTATCCCAGCTGCGGACAGGGTAGTCCCAGCGTCTGTCGTCGAAGCTGTCACTGTTCTCGACACTCCCACGCCCAGAATGTGGATGCGGGTGAGGGTAACCATGCTCAGCCCTCTGCCCAAGGTAGTTCTGCCCTCCCGGATACTACTCCCACCAAGCCATGGGCGAAGACGCTTCGAGAGTACGAAAAGTCGCCATCACCCGTCAGAAGCCGAAAGTCGACTCCGGAAAATGTTCCACCGGCCACAACAACAGCACACGTGACTCACGCAGGTCTGAAGACCGCCTTAGTCAATTTTCCAAACTCTTGTGGTGCCAGAGAATCGAAGAGTTCTGGCCATGAGGACCTGTTGTTGGGAGCTAAATCGGATTCTGTGTTGCAGACAAAATCTAAGCAGACAGGCCATTCTTCTGCTTCGGTCTCATCCGCTTCTTCTTGTAGTCAGTTCGCAAAGGTTCATTTCACGTCAAAAATTCCGAGCAAAAACGCTGTGATAAGAGAACAAGCCAAAAAGGAAGAGAGCTTTATCCTCCACAAACAGAAGGAGAATGCAAAAAACAAGACAGTAAGAAGTCTCCTGCCTATGAAAATCCGCAAAACGAGTAATGAAAGTCTGGTCAAAAAACAACAGAAGGCTATTTCAATTCTGTTGCAGAGCAGTCCCAAGCGAATGGTTTCGATATCAGAGATGAAGAAGGAGGATTCTGAAATCCTGCAGAACGGGTCCGTTGCATCCAGACTACCCATTAACAGGACTGGTTACAAGGAACAGTCTTTCGGCGTCAAAGCTGCGTCCAGGAGGTCACTATACTACCAACACTTTGATCATACCAGGCCAGGTGGTGTCCAACCTTACCAGAACGGTGTTGGTCTGAAGTGCATGAACGCTTCTAGGACGATCTTCGCAGATCCCTCCGCGTTCCGGGACCAGTTGCCGACCGAGGAATCCATAGATTTACTTCTGGCCATCAGTCCAGCCACACTAACTAAGACCGCTGGTGACAGCCAGTCTTTGCAATCGGCCAGGGTAAGTGTGAGTGAGTCAAAAACATCTTCAAAAGAATCTTCAAATAAAGAAACGAGTTTGTCGATAAATACCCACGAAGCTCGCGCTGATAAAATCCACTCAAGTTCTGTTGATTATCCAAAAGTTTTCCAGACGAATACCACATCAAAGCAAGAGATTGGCATCTGCAGGTTCGACAACGTTAGCAGCGATATAATCATAGAGAAGCAACCTGTGAACACGGGCAAAGCTTCAGAAGCACGCCGATTGAACACTTCCGACTCGGCCCTTCCGTCTTCCTTCAAGTCTAATTCTCTCGATCGGGCTATCCGTCGTGTTAAAATTGCCGACGAACTAACAAACCCAAAGGTAACAGAAGCAAGTACATTGGAGCGGATGCAGAACACAGAGGGGGAGCGCCGCATCAAAATTGATGTTCAACACGAAGTGCCTATTATTTTACCAGATATATCTAAAACGGTGGAAAAGGACAGCTGCATGTCGATCAAGCAGAGTACGACAGAGCGTAAAGTCTGCGCACAGAATGACACAGCAATTAAGGTAATCGGGGATATGCCCGATTTACAAAAGACGATTCCAATTAATCGGCATATAACGTTTAACTGCGACTCAAGCGGCGTCGACAACATATTTTACGAGGGCGAAACGTCTGCGATAGTCGTCGGAGCGACTGGGAACCCGAAGCAGGTCGACCGTCACGCGAAGAAAGCTGTTCATCGCAGCGTGCCACGGTTTGGAGATTGGCCGGCCACGATGCGGAGGCTGGGTTGCGCCTCTTCTCGGAATCTCGATAAAGCTTCGGAAATTGGCGGCACTGATTCGAAACCGCTTTCACGCGACGGACTCTGCTCGTCCGATGAATTAAATGAACCGTCGCTTTCTGTCGAGCAGAATGTCGTTCATGTGTTTAATTATTCCGTGATGAATGGGATCAGCATCAATGTTGAGCACACCAAAACCAGTAGCAATAGCAAGAGCAGCATCAGCAGCAGGATTATTCCAATAACCATGGTCAAGTCAAAGTTACCTTCCCCTGCTTCGCTACCTACGCCACAGGGTCGACAGGAGGAGGACAGTACCCAGCCTGTTCGACTGGGAAGCGATGCTGAGGACCTTCTGATCAATCCATCTCTGAACCGCAGTAGACCATTCCAGAAGAGCTTCTCCTTCATCGATTCGATTCCAGAATTAATTGGAATGCGTTTTGTTGACGACAACATCAGGCACCTTCCGCACCACTTAGACGCTCTCCGAGCAAAATCCAGAGGTACTTCGGATCACACGTCGTCCCAGATTCACCGTTCGGTTGGTGAGACGTTGGAGAAAAACGAAAGTGTTGTGATGACGAACAAAATCTTGGACAGGTCGACAAACGCTGAGTCTTTCTCGTCACAATCCCTCGATACGACATCTGTTGACATTGATAGGACAAATGAAACCAATTTGCTAACACCAAAGCACTCTTCACCGTCAAAGCTCAAACAGAACGGTCCGTTATCTGACCCACCAGGGTCGCCACTGTTGGTTAGGTTCACAGATTCACAGCAGTCGATGCAAGAAACTGTGAATGCTCCAGGTCACCATTCCGACGCGTCCGAACTCGCTCAGCCAGGTAGCAATGCGAAACTGGTTTCTAATATTTCAGTTGATTCTGTGGACGATCCCATGTCTTATTCCTGTCCGCTTCCCTTCATTTCGAAAATGTCAGTTGGCTCACTGGATGACCAAATGTCTTCCTCTACACCAACTCCCTCTTCCTCACTTCCCCAGCCTCCTCCTGCTCCTCCTCCTTTGCACTGCAGTCGCTCGGATGCCACGCTCATCCGTCAGGGATACCTCGACGCATCCAGTCGCTCAGAGGCGAGGTCCAACTGGTACATATCAGACTTAGAAAACTCTGAATTTCTCGACCAACTGATGATCCACGCATCCTGTGCCTCCCTGCCGCAGAACCTCAAACGCAAACCGACCATGATGCGTGGCCAGCGGACCATACTACGTCCACGCTCCGCCGAATACGCGAAACGCAAATCGCCCGAACTGTCCTGCTTCCGCAAAAGTCGGGCCATGTCGCCCGAATCCGAAGACGACTTGAACGTTCCTCTGGAGAAGAAATCCGACGAGCTCTACTCAAACTCATCTTCCTCACGAACCCATTCGCGTTTCCTACAGCGAATCTTTAGCCACAGAGGGACAGTATACAGCAAGGAACCGTACCCGGCTCCCTTCGACAGTCTCCCCAGTCCGGTTTCAACGTCCGCCGAGAGCTCCCTGTCGCGAGAGGGCGACATGAGCATTGACGCAGACGACCAGGAACTGAACATAAAAATCAACCACTATCGCAGCCTGTCGCAAAAGGGCCGTTTGCCTTATTTCAATTGCCATGGCGACCCGTGTCACACCCCGCCCCTGGCCGTCTTCCTTAGCAACGAGGACATCTCGTCGACGGTGTTCCCGCTGAGACACGTCGTTTCGGAGCCCGTCACCAATAAACCGTTCATGCGTGGATTTTCGTCGGATCGTTCCGCTCTACCGGACTGCAAGACCCCACCTGTTGTCAAGGAACGTCCGAGGTCCGACTGCTTTGATGCGAAATGGGCAAGTCATTTGAGACACCGACTCAGTCTCGGCTTCGTGAAGGAAAGTCCAAAGTTTACTTTAGGTAACGATACCTTTTCATCACTTTCCGTACAAATCTATTCTAGGTCAGTGGTGATATTTTGCTATTCAATGTTTAATTAGTGATGATCACCATCCATGTATTTATATTCATGCAGAATGCATGAATATAAATACATGGATGCATGACAGAATAACATCCATGGCATGACAGAAAACCATCCATAACATGACAGAATACCATCCATAACATGGCAGAATACCATCCATGACTTGACAGAATACCATCCATAACATGACAGAATACCATCCATAACATGACAGAATACCATCCATAACATGGCAGAATACCATCCATGAAGTGACAGAATACCATCCATAGCATGACAGAATACCATCCATAACATGACAGAATACTATCCACAGCATGACAGAATACTATCCACAGCATGACAGAATACCATCCACAGCATGACAGAATATCATTCATAACCCGACAGAATACCATCCATGACATGACATGTAGAATATCACCCATAGCATGACAGAATACCACCCATAGCATGACAAAATACCATCCATAAACACAGCAGTGTCCCATCTAAACCATGACAGTGCACTAGCCAAAACCTGACGGGCCACGGCACACCAGCCATAGAATGACAGAATGCCTGCCACCCACAACATTTTTTTTTTTTTTTATTTATTCCGGATATTTCTATAGCGCCTCTCGAAGTCAACTACTACTCAGAGGCGCTCCCGACTACAGCATTTGATACTGTGCCGGAATTTTCACGCCGAAGCGCCACGAGCAATTGCGAGTGAAGGACTTGCCCAAGGTCCGTACGCAGCGGCTAGAGTGGGATTCGAACCTGCAACCCTCCGGTCACAAGGCGCCGAACTTACCACTGAGCCACCACGCCCCACAACATGACAGATAAGTGCAGAACGCAACAGTCAATAAACTACAGCGTGCCAGTCAAAACAAAACAGCCAAACAGGACATTGTACAACTGTGAATGCACGATCACGCATCCCTTTCTGATGAGAAGAGGCTGAGGGGCAACCAACAACATGATGACCAGTATATAGCTGACTCAGTAGCTATTCCCGCATCCGCAGCCCATGGCATTCAGTGCAAAACTATTTCCCTGGAGGTGCTAAGCCCCGCTGGCACCACATACGGCGCCTTCCCTGGTATGAAAATACGGGTGCTGATTGATCGCCCTCTACCGGAGGTTCCATTGCCAATTGCAGCGATGCAGCCGGTTAGGAGTCGATTGTGATAATGTGATGCTGATATCGATTATATTAATGTCGATGATGATGATCATGATGATGACGACGGTGATAACACTGTTAACGTTGTTGTTGATGATGATGCTGATTATTATTGTTATTATGGTGATTATGATGATGATGATGATTATTGCTATGATGACTATGATGATGATGATGATGATGATGATGATGATGATGATGATGATGATGATGATGATGATGATGATGATGATGATGATGATGATGGTGGTGGTGGTGGTGGTGGTGGTGGTGGTGGTGGTGGTGGTGGTGGCGGCGGCGGCGGCGGCGGCGGCGGCGACGATGATGATGATAGTGACGATGACGATGACGATTATGATGATAAAAGTACAAAGCATATATGATCCATGGCGGTAAATCCTTGCATTGGCTTCCTATTCAGCAAAGGATTTGTTTCAAATTGGGGCTCATAGTTTATAAAACTTTGAATTCTGGCCAGCCACAATACTTAATATCAGTTCTTATTCAACAGACTCATCATTATTCAACGAGGTCATCTGATTATCTTTGTCTGGTCATACCTAAATCAAGAACTGTTCTTGGTGAACAAGCTTTTTCGGTTGCTGGACATACTTTTAGAACTCTCTCCGTGTGTCTGTGCGCTCTGCTCAGTCGCTTGTGTCATTTCGTTTTCAACTTCAAATTTATCTATTTCAAATTGCTTATCCACCATTGGCTGCCTTTCTGTCTTACTGACTGATCTACTGGATATTTACCTGATTATGGCTTTGTTTTGGCGTGCCATCGGTTGATGCTTGTGTATTAGACACCGGCGCAATAGAAGTTACTAATTACAATTACATTGTCGGACGCAGGTGGAAAGGAGATGGAGTTGTCCAGACCACGTGATAAGGTCACGAGTTCATCCGACCCCTGGCGACGTCACCCACAGGTCAATATGAACCTACGTAGCAGACGACACAAGTGGGTAAGTGACTAATCAGATCTATTTGTTTTCAATACAATACAATACAATACAACTGTATTTGATGTTGTCCTTCTTCCGAAGTTCCGAAGTGCGGACACGACCTTACGACGAAAGACAATATCTGAAAACGGTCTTCAAATTTGCTCCATATGTCCTTGCCATTCAGGGGCGTCTATCCCCCCCCCAAGTCAATGGAGCAACTTCCCTTTCCCCTGTTCTTTGCTCCTTCCCTTCCTCCTCCCCCCTTTTATGGTGGCACACACACTGAAAGATCTCCCCCCCCCCATTTCTTGGATGGAGCATTTGCTCCAAGGTTTCTATGGTGTAAACGCCCCTGTTGCCATTTTAAAATTGTCTCTGTCTCTTTCAAATTGCTTATCCACCATAGGCTGCCTCTGTGTCTTAGTAGACTGATACTCTGGTTATTGACCTGATTTCGGCTTGGTTTTGGTGCGCCATCGGCTGAGGACTTGTGCATTAGACACCGGCGCATTAGAAGTTACTAATTACCCATGGTCCATATGGTAGGAAATATGAAGCCGATCTGGGAATATTGTCATATGTGTTTCCCACTATCTTACATGTGGAAGACATTTGAAGCCCAATTTGAAACATTGTCCCATGGGTTTCATCTTGGAACATTGTCATAGCAATGTGTTTCGCGTTGGAACATTGGCATATGGGTTTCGCTTTGGAACATTGTCATATGGATTACACATTGTCTTACATAATTATGACGTTGGCGTTGGGGTACTCGACAAGTTTTCTGAAAGAGCCTTGAAACATTTTTAGTAGTTTACTAAATGAGAATTTCGTGAATCCCTCATTGCTGCGTATCCTGCTTTGTCGTGGTCTTTTGAATCCGTTCAGCGTTTCCCGACTTCTGTAAAGCGTTGGGTATTTCCAAGTCTTAGGGATGTTTGTTCCAGGAGAGCGTCGTGGACGTAAGTGCAATTTCCATCGAACGGTCCCACCGAGGAAAAACATGATTTATGTTTTTCGCGGTCGTGCAATTTCTGGCGAAGTCGATTCTTTTGATTACTCCACGTCAACGCAATTGATGGAGAAGAAACACGACGACCAGAGGCTAACTGCCGGAGGCTTTTAACTATGGATTCTCCTTTCTTCTGAGATGGTTTCAGGTTTCAGCCGTGGTTCCGCTGTTCAACGTATGGGTGTTGGTTTTAGCCATGGTTAGCTGACCAACGTGTGGTTATTGGTTTTAGCGATGATTGGCTGTTTAGGCTGCTCAACGTATGGTTGTTGGTTTTATCCATGGTGGGCTGTTCAACGTATGATTGTTGGTTTTAGCCATGATTGGCTGTTTAGGCTGTTCAACGTATGGTTGTTGGTTTTATCCATGGTGGGCTGTTCAACGTATGGTTGTTGGTTTTAGCCATGGTTAGCTGTTCAACGTATGGGTGTTGGTTTTAGCCATGGTTAGCTGACCAACGTGTGGTTATTGGTTTTAGCCATGATTGGCTGTTTAGGCTGTTCAACGTATGGTTGTTGGTTTTAGCCATGATTGGCTGTTTAGGCTGTTCAACGTATGGTTGTTGCTTTTAGCCATGGTGAGCTGTTCAACGTATGGGTGTTGGTTTTAGCCATGGTTAGCTGACCAACGTGTGGTTATTGGTTTTAGCCATGATTGGCTGTTTAGGCTGTTCAACGTATGGTTGTTGGTTTTAGCCATGATTGGCTGTTTAGACTGTTCAACGTATGGTTGTTGGTTTTAGCCATGGTGAGCTGTTCAACGTATGGTTGTTGGTTTTAGCCATGGTGAGCTGTTCAACGTATGGTTGTTGGTTTTAGCCATGGTGAGCTGTTCAACGTATGGTTGTTGGTTTTAGCCATGGTGAGCTGTTCAACGTATTGTTGTTGGTTTTAGCCATGGTGAGCTGTTCAACGTATGGTTGTTGGTTTTAGCCATGATTGGCTGTTTAGGCTGTTCAACGTATGGTTGTTGCTTTTAGCCATGATTGGCTGTTTAGGCTGTTCAACGTATGGTTGTTGCTTTTAGCCATGGTGAGCTGTTCAACGTATGGGTGTTGGTTTTAGCCATGGTTAGCTGACCAACGTGTGGTTATTGGTTTTAGCCATGATTGGCTGTTTAGGCTGTTCAACGTATGGTTGTTGGTTTTAGCCATGATTGGCTGTTTAGACTGTTCAACGTATGGTTGTTGGTTTTAGCCATGGTGAGCTGTTCAACGTATTGTTGTTGGTTTTAGCCATGGTGAGCTGTTCAACGTATGGTTGTTGGTTTTAGCCATGGTGAGCTGTTCAACGTATTGTTGTTGGTTTTAGCCATGGTGAGCTGTTCAACGTATGGTTGTTGGTTTTAGCCATGGTGAGCTGATCAACGTATTGTTGTTGGTTTTAGCCATGGTGAGCTGTTCAACGTATGGTTGTTGGTTTTAGCCATGGTGAGCTGTTCAACGTATGGTTGTTGGTTTTAGCCATGGTGAGCTGTTCAACGTATTGTTGTTGGTTTTAGCCATGGTGAGCTGTTCAACGTATGGTTGTTGGTTTTAGCCATGGTGAGCTGATCAACGTATTGTTGTTGGTTTTAGCTATGGTTAGCTGTTCAACGTGTGGTTAATAATCTTTATTAATTCAAACTGACAAACGCAGTAAGATTAAATTGAAACATGACACTACAAACAATTCTTAACTAAACACACTGTTTGGCAGCCATGCAAGGCCCCGCCCTAGAGGGGAGTTACGGCTATCCTGGCCATGAGTGTTACCATTACTCTATTCCCCTCCCGGTTATTGCTATTAGCTATGGTTAGCTTAGCTGTTCAACGTATTGTTGCTGGTTTTAGCTGTGATTAGCTTTTCAACGTATGGTTGTTGGTTTTAGCTATTATTATTATTATTAGTGTTGTTGTTATTGTTATTGTTACTATTAATTAATTAATTAATTAATCAATGAATCAATTAATTAAGATATACGTGTATCACGCTACTGTACTAATTCACCTCAAAGTAGCTGAAAAAAAGATATCTGCAACTGTTCGCGAACCGATAACAGAGAAACAAAAGCTTCCTCCAACGCTGGTGGTTGTGAATTCCTTACGAAAAGGCGCGGAAACCACAAGTCTTTCTTACAACGATGATGAATGTGATGATGACGATAAAGATCATCATCAACCTCTCCATCATCCTTTGCTTATTCAGCTCAGCACTTTACAGCAGTTTCTGGACCGCTTTCCGCTCTGCCACCCGCCGCACTTAGCTTTTCGGTTTATCGTACCTCTGTGTTTCGCCGGCCAATTGTCGATGAGCGCCATGAAACAGAACGCGGCTGTGTACGTATGTATCGTGTAGAGACCGTGATTTATTATATGAAGGTCTTGTGGGTAATCAGCATGCTTCAGGTTTCGAAGGCTCCAAGAGCTTTCTACTATATAGTTCGTACGATGAGAAACTAAGAACAGGCTATAAAATCGTTTTCCACAAGGAATAAAGAATGGAACCGGAGAAGGGTCAATCGGGTCATGTACCCCCTCCCCATATTTGGAGATCACGCTATCAAGTTGCCACCATTTAGAAAAGAACCAAGGGCAAATCCAGTGGAGAACCAGTCAGGCTATATCCCCAAATTGAATTGATTTGAAAGGAATCAAGGGCGGAGAGCCAGTCAAACTGTATCCCTCATTAGATTTAATTTTAAGACTTTGACCCCAAACCTTTCATTGGGGAGGATTTTAAACGGAGATTATAGCAAAAAGTAACAGTGATAAAAAAAACGCCTGAAAGACTCTTCGCGTACCGAAGATGGGAATCTGAATACAGAAGATCCTTTGTTCTGCCTTTTGTTATCGGTTGCTGACGCTGCCATTCATCAATGCGTCCATCTTCTGAACCTGGTCCGAATCTTTGGCTAGTTCTTTCCACTTCCGTGGTTATGACGTCATCGCCGATCTGCATCTGACCGCACGATCTTGATGTGCAGTTGCCGCGTTTGCACGCATCGATTCTTGCCTTCTCGAGTCTTGCACCTACTTCTTGGAGCTGTCTTCCGCTGCACATACTTGTACTGTTGATTCTGTTGTCTTAAGACGCACTTGTTTGGAACTCTTGTATTGTCATTCGTGCAAAGCCTTTCAGTGGTACTTAAGTGGTCGCTATATTAATGGTCTTGAAGCACACACACACACACACACACACACACACACACACACACACACACACACACACACACACACACACACACACACACACACACACACACACACACACACACACACACACACACACACACACACACACACACACACACACACACACGCACGCACGCACACACACACACACACACACACACACACACACACACACACACACACACGTGCATACAACTGCATCATAATCTAGGCTTCCTAATACAAGTTAAAGCCTTGTAACGCGGAAAGTATGGGTTCGATCTTCCTCTCCCGAGACGGTTACTGTGTAAGGACCTTGAGCAAGTCCTTCACTCACAAAATTTCCTCAGCAACGTCGATTGATGTCAATAGACAGTGGCGCTTGATAAATGCGTTATAGCAACACAATCGCGTCACTGCTATTATCATCATTACCAGCATCATCATCATCATCATCATCATCATCATCATCATCATCATCATCATCATCATCCCTGGCCTCGTTTATTTCGACTGAGTTTACCTAGGCCTATCTTTGTTTGTCTTATGCTAATTTCATCATTGCTTTGTCTCGTCCGAATTTGTCCTCATCATTATCATTTCTTGATGATCATTCCTATTATCCTAATTTCTTATGGATCATTCCAATTGTCCTAATTTATTCGTGACCATTTTTATTATCCTAAATTCTTAATGATAATTACCATTATGCTAATTTCTTTGTGATCATCAATCACGTGATCTTAATTATTCATCTTAATAATTGCTATCCTAATTTCTAAAAAATAGTTTTTTGTTATCCTAATTTCTTCATTACTTGCAAAATCCTAATTTCAACATAATCGTGTCATCTCTATTTCTTCATCGTCATCTAATTTCTCAGCAGATGTTCGCGTAATCCTAATTTCCTTCTTTGTCCTGAGTCGCTGAACGATCCTAATCCCAACTCTTCCTCTTCAGAAATTTCCTTTTTCTTCATCTTCTGCTTCTGCTTCTTCTTCTCCTCCTCCTCCTCCCTTTCTTTATCTCCTGGCCCTCCTCCTCCTCCTCCTGCTCCTCCTCCTCCTCCTCCTCCTCTTCCTCCTCCTCCTCCTCCTTTCACTTCTGCCTTCCATCTCACTCTTCCCCCTCTTTCCTTGTTCATCTGTCAATCATTCCCTCAGGGAACATTAAAACTGCACTGATGCACTTTGGGTTAATGGAATCTCAGTCAAAGGCATGGCTGTCAGCTGGGTGACCAGTTTGATAGGTCTACAGTAACTGTGGATGTATGCTTACTTGTATATATGCATGCATGTTTGTATCTATAATATATATATATATATACATATGTATGTATGTTTGTTTAGATTTATGTATGTATTTATGCATATATGTACACATAATAGTGTGAGCAAATACTGTAATCGATCTTCGGTGGTACATTTCAAGCAATTACAGAAGATTGAACTTTCTACAGATTCTTTCTAGCAGATTCCGGGCATTTGAAATGGGCTTCCGCTTGTTTATGCTTTTACTGCTACTACTAATATTACGCACTTATTAAGCGCCACTACCTAATGACTAGGTATTAATCTATGGCGCTGAGCTCTTGTGAATTTGAGGGCTTGCTCAAGGTCCATACACAGTTACTGCCTCAGGGTAGGAAGATCGAATCCGTATTCTCGCGTTACAGGGCAAATTAGCCTACTTACTTCAGAATTAATCGTCCATCGTATGCCATCCTTATATAGCAACGGTCGAAAGCGTTTTAAAGGTGTCTAAAGCGAGCGATCTAACCACATTTTGCCTTATTACACTTTATATACACAGCTGTTCAAGACCTAAAATAAACGTGTGTAAGAGACAAATAATAACTTAAT
>OY744617.1:38540908-38545908 GCA_963556255.1 Allolobophora icterica | reverse complement strand
GCAAATATTTATCCGAAATACGGCCAAAGTATTTCCATTATTTTCAAACTTTTTTGGCATTTTGTTGAATTTCTTGTGGAAATATTGAGCTTAAAATAATTTACCTAGCTACTCTATCAGTAAATTGAGACGTGTATATAGAAAGCCCAGGTGCACATATCGACATGCATAGAGGTCCTAGTTCAGTAGTTCTGCTTTCGAAAGCACCCGTTGTTGACACAGCGTCAACCAGCGTGAGATTTCATCTGCCAACCTAGACTGTTGACGTGGATCTCGGTTTCAGTCAGTCGATGGAGAGTTATGATGTTGTGAAAACACATCAGTCAGATATGTTGATCTTCTGTCGAAACCAGATCTACACCAATTCTTAACTAGGCTAATCTTGAACTTTTGGGTGAGATTATGTTGCTGTGATATCGATATGAGTGCAAAAACATTGTAGTTATGTTATGTTATGTTATGTTATGTTATGCTATGCTATGTTATGTTATGTTATGTTCATGTCACGTCATGTCACGTTATGGTATGTCATGTCATGCTATGTTGTGTTATGTCATGGTAAGCCATGGTATGTTATGTCATGTCATGTCATGGTATATTATGGTATGTCATGTCATGGTATATTATGGTATATGACATGACGTCATGCTATGTTGTGCTGTGTTATGTCATGGTAAGCCATGTTATGTCATGTCATGGTATATTATGGTATGTCATGTCATGGTATGCCATGATATGTCATGTCATGTCATGTCATGTCATGTCATGTCATGTCATGTCATGGCATGTCATGGTATATTATGGTATGTCATGTCATGGTAGGTTATGGTATGGTATGGCTATTATTGTGCTTTGATCGGTAGCAAATTGGTTAGAGTGCTCTAGTGTGGAGGCTCGAGCCTCCCTTGAGATGATTAGCTGCTGGAAGGAGCAATATCATCTCTGGCAGCACTAGTGAATAAGCTGGTGCCCTCTGTTTAGCTTTAGAGTATCGCTTTAGAAATTTGACACACTTAATAAATGCAGAAATGATGATGATGATGATGATGATGATGATGATGATGATGATGATGATGATGATGATGATGATGATGATGATGATGATGATGATGATGATGATGATGATGAAGACGATGACGATGACGATGACGATGACGATGATGACGACGATAATCATGATCATGATAATCATGATGATCATGATGATATGACAAGGTTTCGCGGCGAAACTGAATATCGATTTCTTCAGAGCGTTTCTAACTCCCGAGGGATTAAATGTAGGCCTGCGTCGGGGAAATAATATTTCCCCGACGCAGGCCTATACATTATATTAATAATAATCATTTTCAATTCATTCGTCGATTGCTAGTTAAATCATTTCTGACATAATAAAGAGCGACATGATTCAAATCAAGACCTGTTTCGCGTGACTTACTAAAAGTGCCTTCGCTTCTAGTTGATGTGTGCTGTCCGAGTTATTGACATTTCTCCTCTCGCCTGTTAACATTTTCGACACACACCAATCGATTGCAGTCCAGAACCAGAGAGAGAAGCGTTGGAATGAACTGGAGAACATTAATTTTGGACGTCAGTCACAGTCTCGACTTCCGTCATAATATATTATCTCAATTGCAGCACGCTCGTCATCGTAAACTCCAAATTTCTAAAGCGCTACTCTAAAGCTCAGCGCACGGCATCAGCCTATTCACTACAGGAGAGCTGTGTCGTGTCAGAGGGGTTGTCCAGCGATGAACAAGGGAAGTTCCGAGTTCGGGGTTGCCAGAGAGACCACAGAGAGAGGAGCTGCTGCATACTCAATACTCAACATCGTCCTTTTATGCAGATACGTCCTAAAATTGTAATGTAATGTAAATGTAAATATCAGAAATTTCTCAGCGTCACTCAGAATCCTCGTCATGTAGACCAGCTTATTCCCCGGCGCTATAATAATTATCAAGTCACCAGTTGAGGAAGCACGCTAACCACTAGACTACGGAGCACCCCAGCACACAACAAACGAATGATTGCCATACTCTAATATACGCGATTTATACTTTAAGGGACAACATTGAATGCAACACTGATGTTACGGTTTCGTTTAAACTCCTCGTCTTTCAAACAAGTCTTGTTCGAACCGTCAGCCTCAATAAAAGCGTTCTATAAATGTTGTGATTACACACGCGTGTGAGATTCCGAATAGAATGTTGGCCAAAGGTTGCTGGACTGTAGTTGATGACTGGAGATAACGGTGCATTCGACATCGCGCCTTGAAAAATAGTGGCTATAATCTGGCATTTGTAATTATTTCTTCGCCATTTACATATTTAATAAGCGCCACTATCTAATGACGAAGCATCAATCGATGGCGCTGAGCAATTGTGAGTGAAGGACTTGCTCAAGGTCCCATACACAGTAGGCCCCTAACCGTCTCAGGGGAGGAGGATCGAACCCGTACTCTCCACGTTATAAGGCGAACCCGTCAAATCAATCTGCTAGCGTGTAGCACACCAAAGGTAATTGGCGGCGGAAGTGGGTCTTATTGATTATCGGGGACCCGGAAGTACTTGACCTATTGAGCACGAGCCGTTCAGCTTTATTTCGAAGTGGCTCCATGGTAACAGCTCCAGCTCCCTCCCCACGACCAACGCACAGATGACTGCGTGGATGACTTTGACCTGGAGTGATGGCGCTTTTGAGTGATGTTCAAGAGGCGCTATATAAATACAGAGATGATGCCAGTCGTCATTCAGGTGATTCTGATGATGGTCATTGATGATGAGGAGGAGGAGGATGGAGATGATGATGATGATGATGATGATGATGATGATGATGATGATGATGATGATGATGATGATGATGATGATGATGATGATGATGATGATGATGATGATGATGATGATGATGATGATGATGATGATGATGATGATGATGATGATGATGATGCGTTTGAAACTTTCTTGAAAGGCGTCATATAATTGTACAGATAACTCTTGATGGTGGATTGATGTGAGTGATGTTCTATTTAAATTCCTGATGCAAAAGTCAGTCGAGTCAGTGAGTAAGTAAAATGTTACCGTTCTGCTTGTAAGACATAACTGTGCAACGAAATAAATAAATTACAATGGAAATTAAAAAAACACGAATACACTTGATGCTCCGTCGGGAGGCTGTAGCCATGGAGAGGTTGCTGCCATGGAGAGGCTGTTGCCATGGAGAAGTTGATGCGGTAGAGAAACGGTTGCTATGACGACGACAGTTTGGAGGCGGAATTTTTATTGGAAATTGTTCTGAGCATTTTTAGGCCATTTTAAGTCTAATTACGTTCCTCATTGTTAATCTCGTCTGCTTTATGGTGATTGCATTCTTGCTATCTGCGAAATTTAGTTGATATGTGGTCGAGTTCAGATATTATTATATTTATGGATGGGTGCACACACACACACACACACACACACACACACACACACACACACACACACACACACACACACACACACACACACACACACACACACACACACACACACACACACACACACACACACACACACACACACAGTCCCACACACACACACACACGCACGCACACGCATACACAGTTGCTCAGCGCCATCGATTGATGTTTGGTCATCAGTAATCAGCGCTTAATTTTTATGCATAATAATCTATGCATATAATATCCATATAGTGTCCGTCCGACGATAAACGCTACGTCACAAACGGGTTCTGTTCTATTGTGAAACATAAACCGTTTGTCTTGACGACGGCGGTCTTGACGACAGCGATAACCAACGATACATATAGGCCTATAATATGACGTCATAATATGACGGGCAAATACACTAGTATAATAATAATATGATATGATGTGATATAATAATATTAATTATTATTATTAAATTATAAGATAATACTTTAGTATTAGAAGTAGTAGTTGTAGTAGCAGTGGTGGTAGTGTAGTAGTAGTAGTAGTAGAAGTAGTTGTAGTAGTGGTAGTAGTAGTAGTAGTGGTAGTAGTAGTAGTAGTAGTAGTAGTAGTAGTAGTAGTAGTAGTAGTAGTAGTAGTAGTAGTAGTAGTAGTAGTAGTAGTAGTAGTAGTAGTAGTATTGTATTGTATTTGGATATTTATAAAGCGCTTCTAGCGGGAGGGCCATTCAGAAGCGCTCCCAGTGCGAGAGACCCCGAGAGAAAAAGCAAGTTTTAAGAAACTTAAAAGAGGAAGAGATGTTACCTGAGAGAATAGAAAAACGAACGTACGGAGGAAGCTCATTCCAAAGAGTAGTAGTAGTAGTAGTAGTAGTAGTAGTAGTAGTAGTAGTAGTAGTAGTAGTAGTAGTAGTAGTAGTAGTAGTTGTAGTAGTTGTAGTAGTAGTAGTAGTAGTAGTAGTAGTAGTAGTAGTAGTAGTAGTAGTAGTAGTAGTAGTAGTAGTAGTAGTAGTAGTAGTAGTCAGGGGCGGATCCAGAAGGTCTGTCAGGGGGGCCAAAAACTTTTACATACCTACCATCTCCCAAAAAAAGTTGATGACCTTTTTTAGTCATTAACCTTTTTACTGTCTTCAGTCTACATTACCCACATCCTGTGTACATTTGACTCATCCACGCCTACGGGGGGGGGGGGGCACGCCTGTGTAAACATCATAAAACGCCTGTGTAAATAAAGAAAAATTTCAAATCGGGGGCCATGGCCGGATTGGCCCCCCTTTATCCGTTTAGAAGTAGTTGTAGACTTGTAGTAGTAGTAGTAGTAGTAGTAGTAGTAGTAGTAGTAGTAGCAGCAGTAGTAGTAGTAGTAGTAGTAGTAGTAGTAGTAGTAGTAGTAGTAGTAGTAGTAGTAGTAGTAGTAGTAGTAGTAGTAGTAGTAGTAGTAGTAGTAGTAGTAGTAAAAGGAGTTTTAAAGTGCTGATCCATGGATTAGCATGCTTAGCGTATTGACCCGATTCCTTTGGGTTGCCATAAGGTTGCCTTTGAACGTGAGACGCTGTTTGCCAGGGCCTGTAGCT
>OY744617.1:38523408-38535908 GCA_963556255.1 Allolobophora icterica | reverse complement strand
CTATGTCAGAAAGCGTTTGCCAAAAGTAGTCACCTCAATTGTCACATGAGAACCCATACTGGAGAAAAACCTTACAAATGCCAGCTATGTCCGAAATCTTTTGCCCAAGTAAGTACTGTGAAGAATCACATGAAAACCCATACTGGAGAAAAACCATACAAATGCCAGCTATGTTCAAAATCATTTTCCGAAGGAAGTACTGTGAAGAATCACATGAGAACCCATACTGGTGAAAAACCACACAGATGCCAGCTATGTCTAAAATCATTTGCAGAAAGAAGTACTGTGAAGATTCACATGAGAACCCATACTGGTGAAAAACCGTACAAATGCCAGCTATGTCCGAAAGCGTTTGCCACAAGTAGTCACCTGAATCGTCACATGAGAACCCATACTGGAGAGAAACCATACAAATGCCAGCTATGTCCGAAATCATTTTCCCAAGGAAGTACTGTGAAGAATCACATGAGAACTCATGGTGGAGAAAACCCATACAAATGCCAGCTATGTCAGAAAGCATTTGTCAAAGGAAGTCACAAGAATCATCACATGAGAACCCATACTGGGAAAAAATCATACAAATGCCAACTATGTCAGAAATCATTTGCTGTAGTTGATACTCTGAATCGTCACATGAGAACCCATACTGGAGAAAAAACATACAAATGCCAGCTATGTCAGAAAGCGTTTGCCAAAAGAGGTCACCTGAATTGTCACATGAGAACCCATACTGGAGAAAAACCATACAAGTGCCAGCTATGTCCGAAATCATTTGTCCAAGTAAGTACTGTGAAGATTCACATGAGAACCCATACTGGAGAAAAACCTTACAAATGCCAGCTATGTCCGAAATCTTTTGCCCAAGTAAGTAATGTGAAGAATCACATGAGAACCCATACTGGAGAAAAACCATACAAATGCAAGCTATGTCCGAAATCATTTGCCGACGGAAGTGCTGTGAAGAATCACATGAGAACCCACACTGGTGAAAAACCACACAAATGCCAGCTATGTCCGAAAGCGTTTGCCAAAAGTAGTCACCTGAATCGTCACATGAAAACCCATACTGGAGAGAAACCATACAAATGCCAGCTATGTAGGAAAGCATTTGCCATAGGTTATGCTCGGAACTGTCACATGAGAACTCATACTGGTGAAAAACCATACATGTGCCACATATGTATGAAATTATTCACACAACCTTGCCATCTAACAATACACATGAAAGTGCACACCGAAAAAAAAACATACATGTGCCATTTATGCAGTAATTCCTTCAGAAGGAAAGACAGACTTACCAAGCACCTCGGATGGCATGTTGGATTAGGGCTATCTGATTCAGGAGGCAATTAGCAACTTTAATATCAGGTCTGCCATAATGAAATGGAACAATCATTCCCTCGGGATATTTATGACCACATGGCTCTGTTATCATAGGAATGTTTACGACCCGTTGAAGAACGTTGTGACTGATGAAAGCATCTCTCAACAAAGTTTAATCAATTGAGGATGTGGACCGTTTATTTTTTGACATGACCTTCTGGTTGTTGGATGTTCATTGAATTGTTTGAACTGAAGCAGGGCTTTACAGAGCACTGTTCTAACCAAGGCAATTCAGTCTTGTTGTCAAGACCTTAAACCTCAAGACCAAGACCAAGACCTTGAACCTCAAGACCAAGACCTTGAACCTCGAGACCAAGACCAAGACCTTGAACCTCGAGACCAAGACCAAGACCAAGACCTTGAACCTCAAGACCAAGACCAAGACCAAGACCCAAAAAAATCGAAATCAGGTCAAGACTTCTAAAAATTGTCAAGTCGGAATATTCGCTATTTTAATGAAAACATGAATCTTTTATTTTATTCAAGCAAATTAACTTTAAATGAAAACTGCAGAGAAATCCGAATTTGTATTCAAAAGTCCTTCGTGCAACCTCTCATATATCAAATGCCTTTTGTATTTTATAAAAAAAAAACAATTTCGCTCAGAATTTTCTGACCAAGACGTGCCTGGTGGGCCTCATAAAAATTCCGCCATGTGAAAAAATACGTTCTACAGGTGCTGAAGTCGCTGACACACACAGAGTAGGCCTAGCTTTTCAAGCACTGGATGCAAATGTACAGATAGTGAGCATTTTTGAAATCTTCCCATGGTTTATCATACCGTCTGATACAGAATAAATGTTGCTGCTGCCAATAGGTTTTCCTGACCAGCATGACTTGTATCCATCCATAGATATTGGTTGTATGATGCAAGCAGGCTTGCTACAGAATTCTTGAGTTCTGTTAAATGACTGTTCATATTAACAGCCGGTCTTGGTCTTGGTCTTGCGAGACCAAGACCAAGACCTTGAACCTCAAGACCAAGACCAAGACCAAGACCTTGAACCTCAAGACCAAGACCAAGACTTTTAAAAACGAACTCGAGTGCACTCGAGACCAAGACCTTGGTCTCGAGGACAACAAGACTGTGGCAATTCCAACTATACTGCACTGGATGGTTTATTTATCGACCTATGTTGTCAGGCGTACAAAAGCATCCAACAGTTACAAATTACTTTCTATTTTCATTTCTAAAGAATAACATGTTGCAGAGTTTTGAAGGAAACACTAATTCTAAGAAACAGCTCACTCCAAAGTTTATTTTCACAGCATATTGATTTGATTAATTTCAGTACCTTATATTAATTTTTAATTGCTTATTACTGCATTGATTTAATTTTTTGCTAATTGATGTGATATCTACTTTGGAGAAAATGACGCATCATGCCAGATTGACATTTTACAGTATTTGAAAAGGCTTTTCATTTATCCTGGAACTGAAGTGCGATGTTATGTGATAATTAAATGCGTTTGGCGCTAACAAACTTTAAAGTTATTGTATCAACTGATGCCTTTATAGGTACTGTAGCTGTCACAGCAATTAGTTTTGGAAATTCTTTGAAATTGGAGAACGGCCCATGCATGTACTGCATCGCCCCTTCTGAATAGACGGACAACAGTAATCTCCAAAAAGGTCATGACATTTTTTGACAGAAATCTCCAGAAAAAGCCCATCAAATTTTTTTCAAGATTTTTTTGTGCCTCCTCTTGAATTTAAGTCTGGCTACGCTAGGCCTATTGAGCCTATGTTAAAATAATCCTTAATTTGCGATATGCCCAGCGGAACAGGAAACTTTTACAAGAAATTCTACTTATCGCCTAAACCTGTCTTATTGCCCGAAATCCGTACAAATAGTTAAACTAATAGAAAAAGTGCCGCATATATGCACATTTTCAATTATTTTTTATTTATGATCCCGCTTGAATTATGTCATGCCTCGGGCTGAAATGTCTTAAAATGTGTTTTTCTTGAAGTAAAGAGACAGTTTCGTGCTTTTATCCACAGTTTGAACAATGATCGAAGCTCTCGTCTTCACTATAACACTGAAGAAGCTCTCAGATTTGTTTAAATATCACATTAAATAAATCAAATTTTGTAGAAATTAGTTATCCTCCTGCAGTCTCCTCATCTTCAATAAAGCAAATTTTGTAGAAATTAGTTATCCTCCTGCAGTCTCCTCATCTTCAAACCCCATAGCACTTGTAATTTTAACGCACTTCTGATAAACTATTGAGGACAAAATATAGGTTAATTACTTGGATAAGTTTCGAAATCAAATAACCAGGTTTGCGCATAGTAAACTTCTGTAGGTTGAGGTACTTATTAGTTTTAGACTGAATGTGACACCTCTTACACAAATAAAATCTCCGTGTCTGTGTATAGAGCACTATTATCGATGACGTAATTAATTTTAGCGAGATTCTACAAGGTAAGGATTCAAATCTACCGCTAACTAATTAATTGGTTATGCGTTTGATAATGAATTCATTTCCACAGATAGCCTATATCAGAATTTTAACTTTCATTAGTATGTACAGCAAACAGTTTCGAAACTTATGCCCGGTCCCAAGATTGTTAAATTAGCTGTTACGTAACGAGGTCTCGGGTGCCACGCCTGGACGGATCTATAGGGTCCCCAGCATGGTGATTGTGGGTGTTACGCTGACCGAGGCTTTTAGTTTCGAGTCACGCACAACCCGAATTTGCTGCCAGGCAAGGCTATGCCTTGCGCATTCTTGTGGCGCGTGGCCTTTCAGACCCTTCACTATATGATGTAGTATATATATATATATATATATATATATATATATATATATATATATATATATATATTCACTATATGATGTAGTGCGTGCTACAACGGTGGCCCGTATGCCACTATATATATATATATATATAGTGGCATACGGGCATTGCCACTATATATATATATATATATATATAGTGGCATATATATATATAGTGGCATATATATATATACACTGTGAACGGAAAAAAACCATACCTCTACCATAAATAGGGAAATTAACACCAAATATTGAAAATGTTATTGAGCTTAAAACTATTTTATTCCAAACTATAATCTCAGATAATAATGCGCTAAAGCAGTTAAAAATTGACGTGCCCGTGACGTCATTTGTAATAAAACATCCGTTACAAAATGGCGTTCAGTGAAGAGGATAGAATCGTAATACAATATTTACGCCAGAATCAGAATTACAGTGCAAAACGTTTTCTTAGGGAATTTCCGGGTAAAGCATGGAAACTTGGTGGACTACAGTACCTTCTGCAAAAGATTGATAGAACTGGTTCATGCAAGCGTCAAGTGGGCAGCGGTAGACCTCGTACTGCAAGAAATAACGAAAACATCCAACAGGTGCAAGATCTTGTGTTGAGTCAAGAAGACAGGCCACAAACTCATCTCACACAAAGAGAAATAGCACGAGAGGTAGGCATTTCTCAAACGTCTGTGAATGAAATTGTGAAGATTGATCTTCGTTTAAAATGTTTTAAGAAACGAAGAGCGACTGAACTTACGGAGGCCAACAAACAGGCACGGCTTGAGCGATCAAGGCAGTTGTTGATTCGCTATCCTGCTAACTTAGTACATTTCATTTGGTTCACCGACGAAAAGCTGTTCACTGTTGCTTCACCTTCAAATAGTCAAAATGATCGCCTGTATGCTGCCCTCGGAACACTGAAGAAAAACATCCCTGCGAGTCGATTGCTACGCACACGCTCGACATTCAGCAAGACAGTAATGGTTTCGGTCGGTGTGTCGGCGCTTGGCAGAACAGCGATACACTTCGTGGAACCTGGGGTTAAAATTAATGGTGCGTACTACCGTGATGTTTTGTTGCTGCAGAAATTGCTACCAGATATCCGAGAGTTGTCTGAATATTATACGTTTCAACAGGATGGTGCTCCGGCACACCGAGCTCGCGATACTGTTGAACTTCTTACAAACGAAACTCCAGATTTCATACCCCCTACACTTTGGCCTCCAAATAGCCCGGACCTTAATCCCGTGGACTACAAAATCTGGGGTGTGATGCAAGAAAAAGTTTACAAGACAAAGGTGCGCGATGTCGGAGAACTGCGTGAACGTATAACTCAGGCATGGGATGAATTTGATCAAGCTGTAATCGATTCAGCAATTAGTCAGTGGCGAGCGCGTCTTTGTGCGTGTGTTGAGGCCAAAGGAGGACATTTTGAACACACATTATAACTAAAAAATAATAGTCATGTGATTCATATCCTTTAAACTGAAGTTCCACCACGTTTTATTAAAATATGCAAATTATTACACAAATTATCGTAGTAATAAGAGAGGTATGGTTTTTTTCCGTTCACAGTGTATATATATATATAGTGACCCTTCACTATATATATATATATATATATATATATATTCACTATATGATGTAGTGCGTGCTACAACGGTGGCCCGTATGCTTTATGGCAGAGGTTCTTAACCTTTTTTGGCACACGACACACCTAAGCTTGCAACCAAATTTGGCGACACTCCATGCAATCGTCGTATATGAATATTGTGAAAAATGTTAAAGTTAAACTAGTTATTTATTTAAAATGTTAATTTGTTAACGTTTTAATTAATGAAACTTCATATTGAACCCTTTCTAGTTTCTACGTTACCTGAGTAACATTAATGGGATTTTTGCACCTGGATTTTTCTTTGGATCATATTAAACCGAGGATCCACAATATTTCAAGTAGCTTAGTCATCGTTCCACTTACGCACAACAGATTTCTTCTTTTTCATGTTTTTCTTGGTTGATTTACGTAAACTAGCACCGGCAGCAGCATCGTTTTCGTATTCACTACTGTTGATGCGAGAATCCATCTCATTGCTATCAAAATCTGATTCCGTATCATCAGTTGTAGATTCGCAAAATTTTAATTTGCTGCTGATAAATTTGTCCATTTCGAATGTTATGGTAATGAGTAAAAGTTTACATGGCCACTTCTGATTGCGATATAATATAATAAATAAATAGAGTGCTATGAATTCTCACAGCCTACGTCCGCTACAGTAAGTAAGTGTAAAGCAAGAGTGACGGAGATAGGCTATGAGAATTCACGACACCAATTTTTTGCAACGCGCCATTGACACACCATGTTTACGCGACACACTGCCAGTCGATTCGCGACACACTAGTGTGTCGCGACACACCGTTAAGAACCTCTGCTCTATGGTGCCCCCGGCTTGTGGGATTTCGCCGGGCAGCAGGACCGGAATTGTCTGCAATCTGTTATAGTCTGTCTGATCCATCTACGGTACTTGCCAGTGGACAATCCAGCCTTTGACCAACTGTGCTGCAAAGCCTGCAACACCAATGCACGATTTTTCTCTGCAGTCCTGAGGAACCCAGGTCATGTACTATATATATGTACTCTGGTAGTGCCATTCCCAACTTTCAAACAAAATTGGCAGCCCTTGGGAGTACAGGAAGATTATATTGTAAGTAAAGTGCAAGTTAATCAGACTCAATTATTTAAGTATATGGAAGAATTCATTTCAAGTGTTACGTGTTTCTCAACTATGTTATTACCATGTACATTGATGGTTTCAATAAACAATGATTTGATTTGATTTGATTTGATTTGATGGCATATTTGTTCTTTTAGAGCACCATAACGGAATAACTGCCATCACCGGAAAGAAATAATTATTCCTTTTCTTACATAGCTCATCAGAAAACGAAACACTGCCCCTTAGAAAACCAGAATATGCCGCTAACTGTATATCTGATGTTTTAAATCAATTTTACTAAACAATGATGAGTTCCAATACTGTAGAGAAGTCACACAAGAGAGACTATGCAAATGCCAGTTATGTTGGATACCACATGAAAAGCCATAATGGAAGAGAAAAGCTGTACGTACATCAGCTTAAATCATTTGCCAAAGGAAGTACTGTGAAGTATCACATGAGAACCTGTACTCGAGAAAAAATATACAAATGCCAGCTATGTGATAAAGTGTTTTCCAAAGGTGGTCACCTGAATCGTCACATGAGAACCCATACTGGAGAAAAACCTTACAAATGCCAGCTATGTCAGAAATCATTTGCCGTAGTAAGTACTGTGAAGATTCACATGAAAACCCATACTGGAGAAAAACCATATAAATGCCAGCTATGTCCAAAATCATTTTCTGAAGGAAGTACTGTGAAGATTCACATGAGAACCCATACTGGAGAAAAACCTTACAAATGCCAGCTATGTCAGAAAGCATTTGCTGCAGGAAGTACTGTGAAGATTCACATGAGAACTCATACTGGAGAAAAACCATACAAATGCCAGCTATGTCAGAAAGCATTTGCTGAAGGAAGTGCTGTGAAGATTCATATGAGAACACATACTGGAGAAAAACCATACAAATGCCAGCTATGTCAGAAAGCATTTGCTGAACGAAGTGCTGTGAAGATTCATATGAGAACACATACTGGAGAAAAACCATACAAATGCCAGCTATGTCAGAAAGCATTTGCTGAAGGAAGTGCTGTGAAGATTCATATGAGAACACATACTGGAGAAAAACCATACAAATGCCAGCTATGTCAGAAAGCGTTTGCCAAAAGTTGTCACGTGAATCGTCACATGAGAACCCATACAGGAGAAAAACCATACATGTGCCACATATGTATGAAATTATTCACACGTTCTGACCATGTAACAATACACATGAAAGTGCACACAGAAGAAAAGCCATACATATGCCTTTTATGCAGTAAAGCTTATGCATGGAAATACACACTTACCATGCACCTAAGATGGCATACTGGAGTAAAGCTTTCGGATTCAGAAAGGCAATTGGCAACCTTAATATCAGGTCTGCCTCATTAAATGGCACAATCACTACCTCAGGAGGTTTATGCCTACATGGCTCTGTTATCATAACGATGTTTACATCCCGTCCAAGAAGGTTGTGACTGGTGAAAGCATCTCCTTAAACAAGTTTAATCAGTTGAGGATGCGGACCGTTTATGACATTACCTTAATTATGGATGTGGGATATTCATCGCATTGTTTGAATTGAAACAGGACTTAAGAGAGCACTGTTCCAACCATATTAATACTCCACCGGGTAGTTTGTTTATCGATCAAGACTGTTTTTGTCAGGCATACAAAAGCCTCTAACAATTACAAATTACTTTCTGTTTTCATTTCTAAGAAACAACATGTTGCAGACTTTTTAAGGAAACAATGATTCTAGGAAACAGTTCACTCCGAAGTTTATTTTGATAGCAACATTGATTTAATTAATTTCAGTATCTTATATTAATTTTTAATTATTTTATTGTTTCAAATTTTGAATTATAATTCTTGATGGTGACTTGCTCATTGCAGCTTTGGTTTAATTTTTTATTGTTTGATGTTGTGATATCTGCTTTGGAGAAAATGACACATGCCAGAATGACGGTTTACAGTGTATTCGGAAAAGCTTGTCAATTATGCTGGACTATTATACTGCGATATTATGTGATAATTAAATGGCGGTTGTCGCTAACAAACTTAAAAGTTATTGTATCCACTGAGGCCTTGAATACTGTAGCTTTCACACCAATTAGTTTTTCAAATTCTTGTGAAATTGGTGAACGGCCCATGAACTGCTTCGCCCATTTCTGGACAGACGGATAACGATAATGACCATAGACTCGAACTGGACGGTTTGGACAGCAGTCCAACTCGCATGACGCCCTATCAGGGTGGCTGCTTCGCACACTCAGTGTACAGAGGCGAACTGAGTAAGCTCGTCACTGCTTTGGGAGTGTTCACACACCTGGACGACGAGGACATTCATCTGTGCAGATAATATCTTACGCTGTTAGGCTACCTACGTGTCGTCTATGTAAATAGGAATATTATAGCATTAGGTGTATTATGCTTAGATTGATGCACAGTATGAACATCCGTAAGTATACAGACGACGTATACACGGCTCCTCTGGACGCTCGGATGGCGGTTCGCATATATATACCGATGGTTGTTTACTTCAGAGATTTGAACCGTGCACTGTCCGGGCATGGGACCTTAAATGGAGTGGCTCCCATTGAAACGGGCAGCGGTGATGTAGGATCTCGTATTAATTCATTGAAAAATGAGCAGGGTCGAGGCCATACGATTTCCACATTTATTTAGTTACGGCTGAGAATGCCAGGGCTTACCATGACGCATGACTGATCGCTTTCAAAAATGGCATTGCTTTAGTAGTAGTGGTGGTGTTGGTGGTAGTAGTAGTAGTAGTAGTAGTAGTAGTAGTAGTAGTAGCAGCAGCAGCAGAAGCAGCAGCAGCAGCAGTAGCAACAGCAAGGTGCGACCGTACGTACGGTACGTACGTTATTTTTTTCTATGACGTAAGTACGGTACGCGTACGTTATTATGCCGTACGTTACCGTACGTCCACATCAGTTCATGACAAAAATAAAATACATAACATCGTTGGTGATTGACGGTCGTAAACAATTTTAACCATTACATCAGTCATCTGTGGCTGTTCAATGATCTCTATATACTTTCAAACTTTTAAATTCCAAATGGCTAATATTCTGCCTAATGCATAGGCCCCCTATAGTGTGAAGAATATTGAGAGTTTACGGCACACTATGGGATGGTCAGAGCCAGTGGTCATTTTATTGGTAATAGGGCCTACTAAATTTCGGTACCGTTCGTAAATAACTAGGCCTGCGTATGGGAAACTAATACTGTAGAGCTAAACTCATCATTTTTGAAGTAGGCCTACGCGTACTTATAAGACTATAGTTATATTGACGTTCTTTGTAAATGATCAGCTAAATTTGTGGAATTTGTAACGTACGCGTACGGTACGCGTACGTTATGTTTTTCGATACCGGTAACGTACGTACGGTACGCGTAGGCCTACGTTATTCCGGGAGGTAACGTACGGTCGCACTATGAGCAACAGCAGTAGTTGTAGTAGGCCTAGTGTGGTGGTGGTAGTGTGGCGGTCGTGGTCGTGGTCGTGTGGTGGTGGTGGTGTGGTGGTAGTGGTGGGAGGAGGAGGAGGAGGACATAGTAGCTGATTGCTAAGAGCGCTCGCTTTGTTATGTGGAGAATAGGAGTTCGAGTCTCCTCTAAGAGGGTAGATCTGTGTAGGGACGTTGAGCAAGTCATTCGCTAAGAATTAGTGGCGTTTAATAAATGAGTAATAATAATAATAATAATAATAATAATAATAATAATAATAATAATAATAATAATAATAATAATAATAATAATAATAATAATAATAATAATAATAATAATAATAATAATAATAGTGACAACAATAAAAAATTGCAAATGATAGACCCTTGAAGTGGCGCTATATAAGTTTGCAGATTTACAATAAACGTCTGTGTTTCTCTCGTTTCTTGTTGCTCTTTTTAATTGGTTCACGTGACTGTTTCTCAGTTATTACTATTAGTATTACTATTAATGATTAACTTCTATAGCGCCAGTGTTTAAAGCATCAACCGATGACGCACCAAAGCCAATCCACAATCAGGCCAACATCCAAAAGATCGAATGTTTTCATTGGGGGATGCTTCTTGTGTTGTCTTCCGCAGCCAAAGTGAACTTCCTCCCCGGTCACCAGATGACAGCAGAGGAGTTCTCGTCAGACGAAGATCTGGACGGGAATCTCTCGCTCAGCCTCGTTTCGGAGTCGAGCGATCGATCGTGGACTTCCGTCGCCGACCGCCAGGTGTCGCTCAGCGCAGAGGTTGTCTTTCACGTCCGCAAAGATACGCTCGCCGCTCAGATAAATATCGCTATAGGATGCTTAGGTCGCGGTCATTATCACCATCATCGTCAGTATCGCTGTGAACATCATTTTGATTATCATTATCATTATCGTCGTTGTCGTCATCATCATCATCTTTTGGTTTGTCGTTGTTGTCATCCTTTTTAGACCTTTGTTATTTCTTTGTTTGTATCGTCTGCGACTTCTCTGTTTGCTATGTGTCTTTATGTATGTATGTGTGTATGTATGTATGTATGTCGACCGGTCCGTCCGTCCGTCCGTCTGTATGTCTGTCTCTCTGTATGTCTGTGTCTCTGACTCAAACGCTGCCTTTCTCGTTTTCTGTCCACTTAAGTATCTGTATGCAATGGCGGCGCTACCATGGGTCGCAGTAGGTCAGTTGACCTGCCTATTTTACTCTTGACCTGCCTTATGACCTGCCTATTTTACTCTTTTAAAGATTAGTAAAGTAACTAAAGTTTAACGTTTTAATTGCTGCATTGTTTCAAATTTGAATATGCTACTACAATCGGGGTATTAGCGTTCAATAATAAGTGTTTTCGGGTTATATATCGAAGTTATGCTGCTTATGTTGAGGTTATGCTGCATGACGCGTCAAACTGAAAGATTAATTTCTTCGACCTGCTGAATAACGCCCATGACCCTGACGCGACCTGCTGAAATTGTATAGCTGTCTGTATGTCTCGCTGTCTGTTGTGTCTGTTTATC
The DNA here is from genome assembly GCA_963556255.1 of Allolobophora icterica. Lineage (NCBI taxonomy): Eukaryota > Metazoa > Annelida > Clitellata > Crassiclitellata > Lumbricidae > Allolobophora > Allolobophora icterica. The sequence goes on along the minus strand of OY744617.1, from coordinate 38,524,027 downwards.
TGTCTGTCTCTCCGTCCGTTCGTCTCTGTCTGTCTGTGTGTTGTGTTTGTCTCTGCCTGTTTGTCTGTATATATCTGTCTTGCTGCCTGCCTCGCGGTGTGGCTGCCTACCCGTCTGCCATCTGTCCATCTGTCTCTCCTGATAATGATATCTGTCTTCCAGTTGACGTGTGGTGTTGTGTTAATTGTTGATCTCGTTGCTCCATGAACCGTATACCGGAAGAGCCATTCGGTCTCTTCCAATATATATTGTAATTGTGAATTTATATAGCGCCAATCAAAGTCGCTCGGAATTAATCGATTGTTGCGCTGGGAAGGAATCCAGGCGCGAGGGGAGATCGTTTTTTCCCCTTCTCTTATGTTTCCATCCGTTCGTGTTTTGATGATCTATCTTCATTTGAGCTTCCACTGGATTTTTTCCAGCTGTCACTCTTTCTCTCCGCCGCTGCCTCAAGCTCATTTCAACGTCTATACACAAGCTGAAAGAGACAGTCGGAAGATGCGACGCTCGCTGACTGGCCGACTGACTGGCTGGAGGGCTGGCTGGCTTGCGGACTTACTGGCTGGATGTCTGTATTGGCTGGCTGGCTGACTGCCTTGACGACTGACTGACTGACTGG